>CM021315.1:6147308-6162588 GCA_010645155.1 Tigriopus japonicus | reverse complement strand
TATCCTAGCCAGTAGCCATACAACGCCGGAAACCTTGATAACTTCAAGAAACTTGATAAGTTTTCGCTGTCCTTCTTTCCCTCAAGAATGAGAAATACGTAAAAGACGTAAAACTTCTTCGTTTCTTTTCACTTCATCATTGCACTTAATAATGCGTATCCGTTTTGTCTTCGTTGTAAACTTGATCATCTTTGATGATTCTCAGAGTCGAAAGTGTGCTGGTTTGAAGTCGTTAAGTTTCGCCCAAATGTTTTTGTTTGAGTCATCCTTGAATGAACCAAAGTTGTTGGATTAATTTCATCATACAAAAGGCTATAAGGGCTTAAAGCTCTAATCAATCTTGGAGAGAAAGGAACACTAGCTTCAAAGAATGATGCAACTATCATCGGCGTACAGGCAAGCGGAATTTAGGACATTTTTTGTTTTGTTTTAAAACGCAACTGAAAAAGAGGACCATTGCCACGCAAAGCAAACGTTAATTTCTGACCTCTAGCCATAAATAATCCGCTTGATATTCGTTTTGAGGACTGTGCTCGATTGAACGCGACTAAACTGGGAGTAGAAACGAGTTAATAGGAAGATTGTCGATTTTGGAGGTGACAGTTGAATTGCAGAAATCTGTCTTAAGAAACACAGGGAAAAAAGCAATGTCGTTCAAGGTTGAGAACCGTTTGAAGAGTTTGAAGCCTCTCTTTTGTCGCTTGTCCAACTGTTGCCCCTTCGAATCGAGTCGAGCTCGACTTTTGGAGCATTTGTAGAGTTATGTATCTTATTTTTACTACCTTCGTTTTCTAGTAGTCACAGTTGGTAAAAATCTCGTGTGCAACGCAGAGAGCAGAGCAGGAAGCCGAGAAAATGTAATCACTTGGCCAGGAAACAGTTCTTGAAAACTGAACCATTTTATCAACCCTCTTGAACATGCACACATACTGGTCTCACCAGAAGTGTCAGTCAGTATCCAGTGAATTTTGAATCCGACAACATGTCCTCCAATGTGGATCACCCCGATCCTGAAAAAGTGAAAGAGATCACGGGTATCGAACCCGCCGAGTTGCCCGGACGAGACGAAACCCTATCAGGTGAGCCAAAAATAAATAAAGGTTACGTGAGCACAAGTCCAAGAGTTCCGTGAAAATTTGTCTGGATTTTTATTCCGGGCGTTCTTCAAGGGGCCATTTTATTTCCAGCCATCCAAAACCATAAACGCGATTCTCTGAAAAAGACCGTCACCGTGGAAAAGAACAGTTTACCGGACAAATCTCAGATTGAGGCTGAAAAACGGGCCTCGGTTTCGGACGAATGATATGCCCCCAATTTCCATGTTTTTTCTGTATGGGAATAAAGGAGAATGAATTAACGGCATAGTCTACTGCATTCCTTAGCACAGTTCATGTTAAGAACTGGGTACCTTTAGCTTCAGTCTTTCACCAATGTCGTGACAGTCGAATCTTTTCGTGCCATAAAAGTGAGGGCTAGGGCCTTCCTGGTTCTCGTCTTCTACACTTGCTGAGTACTAACAGATCATATCATTAATTACTTGTCTCATCTTTTTCTCGAAAACCTGTTTAAGGTCATCAAATCATTGAACCTTTACAATTGGTATGACAAAAGCATGCGGCTGAGGGTTTACACCTGTAAGACATTTGTTAGAGTAGATAAGGGCCTTTAAAAGGCAAGCAATGACTTGGTGACACGCAAAAAAAAATCTTCCGTAGCTCAGCCACCAATCATTCCCCCTCTCTTGTTTTCTGGCTGAGCAGAAAAACGAAAAACTTTCACTTCAAGGAGCTAAAACGCAAAGAAACTTTTAAGGGCCCTTTTTCTTTTTTTCCGTCTTCAAATCGAAATAAAACTGGATCGATTGGATACTCTGTGTAATAATTTATGAATAACGCACCAGCAGCTTTGCATTTACGAGTAAATCTAACAATCAAATGTGTGGCAATGTTTCGAATGTATGCAATTTGTCAATACGTATTGGAGATAATGGGAGGTTTTGGGCAATTTTGCGGTAGAGACACCCTGAGTAAATTCCTTTTAGAGAGAGAGAAAGAGGGCCCTTTAACGTGTGGATGTCGGTTTACTCCCACTTCTTGATCATTTGAAGAGAAACATGTTTGATGAGAGCGTCTGAATTGAATTATTTCGTTGGTTCATGCTTCATTGTTAAGCTTGTCCATCTATTTTGCATCATCATTGATGTTGAAATGGATTTTGATTCCAGGCCAGGTGCGAGTTTAACTCATTGTGACGGTTGTCTTATTCTAGAACTTTAGTCACGGTTCATCCTCCTCTTGTCTCTGATTCTGGTGACTCATTTAGTGTCGTCAAAATAACACGGTTTTGTCATAACCTACCAATTTTATCTTATTCCTTAACAATTCAAATTTTTCATATTAAGCTGAAAATATTCAACTTTTTCAATGCAAAGTTTTTGAATTGTTTCCGTGAATTAGTGGTGCAACTTTGTACTTTGGCTTTCAATTTTTGGAGGCACTGAAATGAGATGCGTCCAAAAGTCCTCCAACACTTCCAAGAGCCTATCAAAGGTGACTGTTCAGTCGAAATCCGTTTTTTGTTGGGAAAAATCTAAAGCAACAAGACAGGATAAAAGAAAGAAAGTTCAGCAAAAAAACAAAAGGCTAAAAGCACATTTTTGAATAAATACCTAATTGTTTTCAATTTTGATTCTAAAACTGAACGATTCTTTCGCAACGCAATCAAATTAAAAGACGAAAATTTCAGGCCTTCTCCACCAAAAATCGTCACCTTCCAGTCTAAGGTTGAGTTCAGGCGCCCCACCTAGGATTCATCGACCCGTTCTACAAAGGACGGTTGGCAGGGCCAAGAAGTCCATTGACTAAAAATTAAAGGCGAAAAAGTATTTTCATTTAATAATTGTTTCAAAGTTCGAAAATATGGACATCATTTGGAAAAATGTAAAATTTAGGTCATCCGTCATAGATGTGTCTTTTCCTGATAACTCTTAACAAAACAAGGTCTGTTATATTCTTTGAAATCAAATAAACCTGCTATGATCATCCAAATTACATATTCTTGACATATATCTAGTTCCATTCCTAAACCATCGTGAGTCAACCCACTCATGCGGGCGATCCCATGGATGGTCGCCTGCATGTCCGCCGAGTTTGCCCCTTTTTCCAGCGCACACCTGTCATTTACTCGTTCTGAAACTTCCTTAGCCCACTGAATCTTCGCCTTTCCCTCTTCATTCAATTGGGCGTCCATTGCAACGTTACACTTGAATTTGAAAATCCCTCAGAAAATCCCCTCAATCCTTCCTCAACATGGTGAGTACACCCCCGTTTGATCGATTAAACCCTAGCTAAGACACCCCTAAATCGAGTTAGGATCCATAATCGAACCCTTTCCCTGGAAATACGGCTCAAATCCCGGTTTCGGAAATCAACCTGACCGGATCCTGCCTTCTCATTGGTGTACTTGTACTTCTTTGAAAGGGCCAGGCCGCTTGAAGTACTTGAAGTACGATTCAAAGGTGATGAAGGAGCACCAGTTATGTGTAATAGTAAATGGAACTTAGAACCTTTGGATTTCGTTCTCAGTTGTCGATTAACTTTAATTATTAGGGATATTAAGATATTACCGCTTGACTTTGCATGTTTCTAATTTCTTAGACGTTTTGGAGATTCAATACTATTTGTAGTTAAATTGAGATTAGTTTATGTCAATTATTTTGATTAAGTTCAAGGGTTATTCCTGAGCAAATATTAAGTTTAAGATCTGAAAGAAGGCGATTGGGTTTAATGAAGTGACCTCTGTGATTAGTCAAAGATTGGAAACGAGCTCGTTGTTTTTTCATCCGTTTAAGGGGCTGCACATGGAATCAAACTTGGGCCAGTTTTCTCCAAATGTCCCTTCAGAGAAGAAATACCCATATTTTAAGAAAACTAAGGGGTTACAAGGGGCCGCATTTTATCCATAAACACATATATTTAGCTTAAGACAGGGACCACTGTACGTCAGGACGAATTTCAAAAATACACACTGGGTCCGATCATTGTACTAAAATGTGAGGTTTTTCCAACAAATATATTGTTCCGTTAAATTTTCATTGTACTAATCGGACCCAGTGTGTATTTTGAAAGTAATCCTGGCTTGAGCCATCCTTGCTAAAGATTAGGCCGAGACAATCCAAAGCAATTTGAAGGATAGTTTGACAAAAGACCTCGGCAGGGCCTTGTTGCTTGTCGTATCAACAAAATCATCATCCCACCTAACCAACCTTGATGGAGGAAATGGGAAGCGTGAGGTAATGTTAACAGATGGTGGAAGAACCAGAGCCAGAAGGGCCAGACCATTTGAGGGAAAGAGTGACTCACTCTCTAGTAGAGAGGGTGACCTCATTTGTTGGCCCACGCTTTTCGACTGGTCGTGCCAATGGGATGCCTACCGCTACCAGCATCGCTAATACGGCATGAGTACTTTAAACGTGTCATGGTAGATGGAGTAATGTCAACATTCTCACACATGAATCTTACTAGCCGCCAGTCAGGTTTATTGAAGGGTTTTTATGTCCACTTCTTCCCATTCACGCATGAAACCCAACCTGTAATAGGCTCTTTAGCGTGAAAGGCAATATTTTGACATGAATAATGAATGCGGTTGCCTCATGGATTGCCTTTTTTTTACTGTTATAGCGTGAATGTATCTCCGTTCATATTGGCCAAGCCGGTTGCCAGATTGGTAATGGGTGTTGGGAGTTGTACTGCCTTGAGCATGGCATCCAACCCGACGGCCAGATGCCCTCCGACAAGACCTTGGGCGGTGGAGACGATTCGTTCAACACCTTCTTCATGGAAACCGGCGCCGGAAAGCACGTTCCTCGAGCCGTCTTTGTGGATCTGGAACCCTCGGTGATTGACGAGGTCCGAACCGGAACCTACCGACAGCTCTTCCACCCCGAGCAATTGATCACAGGCAAAGAGGATGCCGCCAACAACTACGCCCGTGGACACTATACCATTGGCAAGGAGATCGTGGACCTGGTCCTGGACCGAATCCGCAAATTGGCTGACCAATGCACTGGCCTTCAAGGCTTCCTGATCTTCCACTCCTTCGGCGGAGGCACCGGATCAGGTTTCACTTCTCTGCTCATGGAACGTCTCTCCGTGGACTACGGCAAGAAGTCGAAATTGGAGTTCTCCGTGTACCCCGCACCCCAAGTGGCCACCGCCGTTGTCGAGCCTTACAACTCAATCCTGACCACTCATACCACGCTTGAGCACTCCGATTGCGCATTCATGGTCGACAACGAAGCCATCTACGACATCTGCCGTCGTAACTTGGACATTGACCGACCCACCTACACCAATTTGAACCGACTCATCGGTCAGATTGTGTCCTCAATCACGGCCTCTCTTCGTTTCGACGGTGCCCTCAATGTGGATCTCACCGAGTTCCAGACCAATTTGGTACCCTACCCTAGGATCCATTTCCCCTTGGTCACCTACGCTCCCGTCATTTCCGCCGAGAAAGCCTACCATGAACAACTCTCCGTGGCCGAAATCACCAATGCCTGCTTCGAGCCCGTCAACCAGATGGTCAAGTGTGACCCGCGTCACGGCAAGTACATGGCCTGCTGCATGCTCTACAGAGGAGATGTGGTGCCCAAGGACGTGAACGCAGCCATTGCCACCATCAAGACCAAGCGATCCATCCAATTCGTGGACTGGTGTCCTACCGGCTTCAAAGTTGGTATCAACTACCAACCCCCGACCGTGGTGCCCGGTGGCGATCTGGCCAAGGTGCCACGTGCTGTGTGCATGTTGAGCAACACCACTGCCATTGCCGAGGCTTGGGCCCGTTTGGATCACAAGTTCGACTTGATGTACGCCAAGCGTGCCTTCGTCCATTGGTACGTGGGTGAAGGTATGGAGGAGGGTGAGTTCTCTGAGGCCCGTGAGGATATGGCTGCTTTGGAGAAGGACTACGAGGAGGTCGGTATGGACTCCCTTGAGGGTGAGGGCGAAGAGGGAGAGGAATATTAAATCTCAATTCATCAACCATCCCCCCCCTTGGAACGAACGAACGAAAACATCGCGATTTGTGTACAAAAATTCGGTTGTGTCTCCTCCTTCATTGTCTCCTTTCGTCATTATCCCCCTTTTCCAGGCCCTATTTCAACAAGATATCTCAGTTCACTAACAACCACCTAACATTCCTCTCTACAGCATTTAAACGCCGCCTTCCAGATGACTTTTGTTCAGTCAGTTCTGCTTTCATCTTCTTTTCGAACACAGTTAATTTGAGTACAATAAATTATTAACTAGCCCACCATTCTGATGAAGTCGCTCTTCCATTCTCGTAAGAGGGTAGATTCACACATGGCCCATGGCGTGAATCCATTTTCTTCCACAGAAATGGACCAACTTTTTCCAGCGTGGAAACTTGACGCTTTGAAGGTGAGAGAGAAGCTCGCTCGAAATTGTCTGCAACTCATTTTAACGAGGATTCTGTTCGAATCTTCTCGAGGTTCTAATGGAAATTTTCTACCACTGCTTCACGGAAATAGCGGATTAGAATTTAGATTGCCAATATCAATTGGCGATGAAAGTAGTTTTTAGTTGAAATGTTTGCGGTTTTGAAACATTTAAGGAGCTCTCGAATGGATGTGGTAAATCTCCGTCAATTATTAAATGGCAAACTAATTTTGCCTTGACAAGTGACTAATCTTTAAAATCACGGGAGCTCTCAAGACATGGAAGAAAGTTCTCAAATCCTTGAATGCAAGTTTACTCAGGCATAGCATTGTATCATTTATCTGAAGCCAACGTCAATATTGTTCGGGAAAAGAGTAAAAATATTCGAGTACTCCTGCTCAATGTTGCTTAGATGTTCATCCAATGTCAAAAATAACAAATAGTTTCATTGAACTTGGTTAAGAAAGTTTTTTCATTTTACTGCAGCTGCCCAAATCAGGTAATTGAATCATTTTGTATTTAAAATTCTAGGACACGACTGTCGTCACAGCTAAATTATCTTTTAAAATTCCAATGGCCCAAACGAATTTTAAAGAAATCGAAGGTGATGTGGTTGGATCGTTTTTTCCATTACAAGTATTTCTTTCTTTTTTTTAATTTATTATTTACAGGAAGAATTCTCCCATCAGATCTTAATGTACAGAATGACGATGAGTGGGCACATTCTGTGGTTTTGATTCTGGTCAATCGAGTCGAATTTCCACTTTAATCGGTGTTTGTTGTGGGTAGGACCAGGGATCGAACCCATTAATTTTAGCATAGATCTGTTGCACGTTAACCAAGTGCGCTACAACCATATTCCCATTTTTAGTAAGTACTATTTTTAGTATGTGTATAGTTCATTATATGGCGCATTTTTTATATTGATGTTTGCTTCATAAGTAGACAGCACAAATCTCGTCAAAAGCGCTTTCGGTCCATCGCGCTTAAACTTTAAAATATTAAGTCCTGGTCATAGTTTTATTCCGGTTAATGACTCAGAGCTTGATAAAATCCATCCAAAATTCGAAAATTTGCAATAGGAGGTAAATCGACAAAAATGAAGCATAATTCATCCATAACATCGGAATAAAAAGAGCATTTTTTCACCTAGGCGTGGATTAAAAAATGCACAGATTTTCTGAACGTATGAAAGATTTTAGGGCAGTTTGCCACATGTAAAAGAGTATCTTAGAGTCTTGCTTAAAACAATAGAAATGAGGATTGGAATAATTTATGTTCCTGATGGTTGGATTGGCTTTGCATTAGCTGATTGTGTGACAGTATCAAAACAAAGAGAAATACTGTTCGAACAACTTCCAAAGAATTCGGGTCTGTGTCAATTACGATTTCCAGGAGGATTAATCCTTCTGCAAACGAGACCTTTCTTGCATTCAGTAGACGACGTGTTTCAAGTTTCAGCTCAATCGAAGGCGGATTTTTCAATAACGTTACAAGGAATGGGATTCCCTGTAAAGAACATTTTAGACAAGAACAACCCTTGAATAGTGGGTTGGCAGGAATTTAGAGGATCAGCTCCTACATATTCCCGACGAAGACTAATGGGTAACAAATTGAACAATGAAGGAGCCCGATAAAGAAGAGAGGAGGACTTCATTGATCGAACTAGCCTCGTTTGGTTGGTAACATTTACCATTCACAAGTCCAAAACCTCTATTTCCATATTTATTATTGCACAAAGTTATGGCACGCGTTTCATATCATTCAAATTTCAATTTAATAGACACCAACAACTTTCTTTAGATAAAACCTCCTCAAAGATTTTGCTATTACATGTGACACATGGCGTGGGTCGATTCTTTCCGTCCAAAAATAATGTCCCACGTGCAATCTGTATCGTCAGTGAAGAAGAAAGGATTCCCGATATTTGCCGAATCGATAGGTTTTCTACACCTCAATCGGCACAACTTCTGGCGAAATTGTTTGGAAGATGCCATGTAGACCACAAAATTGATGGAACTGAAATCAAATGTCCAGGGTACAAACCCAAAAGAAAACCACAAGAGAAACCCATTGCGTTTTACCTGTTGAGAAGCAAGAGAACACGTGCCACTCTGGACATTATGATGTCCCATGCTGTCTCGCCCAGACGATTATCGATCTCTTGGCACTCTGAGATCACTTTCAAGGTGAGAAATTCTTCGATGTTGATGGCAATCTTGCCTGATTGGCAAAGCAAGAAGATTGTCACCAAAGTAAATAAAGTGATGGCAAACTGTTTGTCTTTGGATCCACGATCAGGCTGACGATGAAGGATCATAAATATCCTGAGGGAGAGAGGTGTGAGATAATACGAGGGAGCTTGTAAATCATTCGATGTTTATCAGTTACAAAGGAACATTGTTACACGTATATTGGGTGATCAAAAGTTGGGCATTTTTGGAAAAGGTTTTATGGATACGGATGTACCTCTGAGAACGGGGTAAACGGGATTGTCAATACTTTTTCAAAACGTGATCACAGAACGGGATTTTTTTATATTGAAAACGCAATTTTCTAAAACATGCAAATTCTATGATGTAATTCCTTCATCTTTACTGTTCCTATTCATTTGTCGGACCATAAATCTTCTGAACATGCGTTTTTCGGAAAACAAGGTCCTTACTGGCGATCAATGTATTTATTTGGAATTCAAAAACAATATGGCTTTCTTGGTTCATCAGTCATCACCTACTATACTTATATCATCAACAGATCAAGCGTATGCTAGTATGAATCATTTATTTGTGCGTCTTACCTGAGATTTGTGAAAAGCAAGACCACCGCAGGCAGAACCACACGGAACGAAAAGTCGATCCCAATAGTGAAAACCAATGTATAAACTTCGTTCTTCCGAAGATCTGTCCAAACCACTTCATGGTTCCCGTCATCATCGATAGCTATTTTATACTCAAAGAAATGTGGAACCGAATATCCGATCGAGAACAAAACCACTCCAAAGATGTACCCAGCAATCCGGCTGGAATCAATTTCAAAAGATGCGGTCAGATTGGAGTTCATTGAAGTGGATCGTCTTCGAAGTTGGTCCATGTAAAATGGGTGTACGATGAATAGGTAACGGTTAATGCAAATTGAGACCGTGGTGTACATGGATGCGGTGAGGAACATCTGCCTCAATGGGTAAAGGAACGTGGGGTACAAGTGGATCCAAATGTTGGAGTGGCTGTCAGGCCAATCTGGAGAGAAATATCCTGGCATTTCCAGGCCCTCGTTCACAACGCAGATCAGGATATAACCAATGTCAAATGCACTCAGAACCACGAGGAACACGTGAAAAGTGCTGGAAAAATGCATTGAATGAATGAACAGATTCATACTTTTCCGGTGCAAAATTGAAGGAGATGAATGATAAATGCTGGGGAGCAACCATATAAGCGGATATGAAAGCGGGCATTTTTATTACTTGGAGATGAAGTTGGTCAGTATCCAATTTATGGGGATATCTCTTTTCAGACGATGTGAAAGGAGTCTAGGAGGGCCCCATTCCATACAAAATTCGTTTTCATGCTTTATTGAGCGCTATACCTTCGGAGTTCCTTGGATGAATACACAATAATGGAGAGTGCATTTCCAATGAGTCCCAAGGCACCAATTGTGCAGAAGAAGATGCCTCCGAACCAAAAACAAAACTTTTGCAGGAATTCCCGAGTGTCTTCGTCGTCCCAAGGGTCCGGACACTTGGTGTGATTGCTCGAATCGTTGAAAGATTCCACCATCGATGCTGCAACACGATCAGGGTCCAACTGGACTGATTTGATTACGGAGAGCTTTCCTGGAAAGGAACCGAGGATTAAGCTTATCAGTGGTCCCGAAAAATGGGAACTCGTACTTTCCACAAGCAGGTCACGGACATTGTAGTGCTCGGTTTCTGATTCACACCCGTCCCCATGGATGAATATTTATGAGCAAAATATAAACGAATGGCGAACTTGGCTACCGTACACGTATCTAGATTTGAGAGCATTTTACTAAATTTGACCAAAGGTTGAAGCTGATTACTTTATTCCGAATGGTACATAAAACTCTTGGTGAGAGTTTTTGTGAAAAACTGGTCAGTAATCGAAAGCTTAGGTATCTTTTTTCTCCCTAACAACCAAAAAGCATATGATGTTATTATGATATAAATGTATAACATATGGTCTAAGTGCCTAAATATGGTCTAAGTCTTTGGCGGAGGTAGGCAAAGACATTAATTAACTCTCCGATACTCGGTGTGACACGAATTTTAGATTGAGTCCTTAAGGTGTTACCATGAAACAAGTGCTTTGCAAGATGACGTGTACTATGTATCTCAATAAACTCATTTGGCTTGAATCTCGGAAGTTTAATAAATGATTTTTTGGATTAGACACGGTGAAACGGGCTTACAGTAAGACTATTTAGTTGCAGGCTCTCCGTTAACGCCAAACAATGAAGGTTCTGGAAGCACATCCTTGCAATATGAAACTTCGAAAGATTCATTTTTCTTCTCCTTTTCTTTGTGAGAGGGATCAAGGAAAGACACAAATGGATTTGTCACCACCTACCACCACCAGTATTAACACCCTAAAGGGATGATCATACTTCGGAACTAGAAACTCTATTTCCCCCATATCAAGGTATAAAAGAGAGCTCAAAAGTGACCCATTCAATCCATGTTCGGATGAGAGGAAAGAAAGCCTTGTCAGTGTCATGTCACATCTTGTGTATCCTGTTATTTGGATGAACGAATCAGGGACATTCCAGAGCTCTTTTTTCCTTCCCTCTTTACTCCTTTGATAGAGGGGCCCTTCCTGACACCATCAGCATTCACTAGGGCTTTTGGATTACTGGCTCATTGTTAGGGATAATATAGGCTTGTATCAATTCGTATAAATGCAAAACAAACAAAGGAAAACATCGGAAAGTATTTTTCCCTTTTTAAGCTTGATTTTGAGTAGGTTCCACATTTTTTCCACAAATTGAAGGTTGCAATTAAACAAAAACATTCTCGACCTTTGGAGTGTTGGTTTTTTTCTTGGCCAGTGGAAAAACTTGGTCAATCAAGAATGAGTTTGACAAATCCAGTTTCTTTTTTGGGGGGAAAACAAAAAAAGCACACACATTCTTTTAATGCAAACCTTGTGACTAGGGCTTGGATAATGTTGCAATGTTTTTGTTGAAAGTAACACTCAATTTGACGAAAGTTGTTAAAAAAGGTGCTGAAAATGTCATTTTTTGACGTAAAAATGTTAAATTTGTCTGAATTCTAGGCAAAAGGGTGTACGCAATCTTAAATTTGTCTTTACTTTAACCTTCCCTAAGAGCACAGTTATGCCTTGCACAAGTTATTCTACAATTTAAAAAAATATGAATTCTTGGAAAAGGTCCCTTCATATCGTGGGTAAAATATATGTAATTCAAAGAATTTCCCGCAGGATTTTAGTGATGGAGACGAAAACGATGACAAAAGTTACTGTTGTTGCGAAAAAATAGAAACGTTGCTAAATTTGACTAAAATGGCCGAAAGTTGCAAATCTTAGTGGAAGTTGCATTTTTCAACTTTGTCCAAGCCTTACATATGACTCATAGGTAGGCCGATTTAAAACCTTTAATCAAATGTATAAATATCTACTTGAATATTTAGCCGTTTTGAGCGTTTTCAATATTGGAGCTTTTTCTTTTCAAAAAGTTTTTCAAAATTTAAAAAGACCTCGAACAATTAAGTTTGGGAGGAATGAGTGAATAAACCAAATTTTTTGAGATGCAGGAGAACAAAAAGTATAGGACTTAGGAATATGGAATAAAAAAGAAAATATTCCTGAGTCTAAATCAAAATACCCAAAGGAATCCTCCAGAAATGATCTCGAAACTTCATTAAAATAAAGTGAAATTTTGGACGATTCTATACGAGTATAATCTCATTCGATCCGATCTCGATTGTACTTTCTTCGCCGAATTCAAACAAGATAAGATAATTTGTATCACAAACATTGATTTTGAAAAGTATTGGTTTCACCGAGGCAGAGGATGCCACATCAAGTGGGATACGTTATTAACACTCAACAGCTAAACCCCAGTATGTGGGATGTGGAGCATTTTTTGAGGAATTTATTGTATAAAGCAGGGTCGTAACGGGTTTTGGGTCAAGGCCCACCCAATTTGACTTTGTTTAGTCAGGGGCCCTCCAAAAAGATCCTGGTAGGTTCATGGAACCACATATCTACTATCAAAGAGCTGTAGGCCCACGAGAACAGCACTATGGATGCTCTCGGCCCCATTATTTTGAATTTTCCCCACAGCTCCTGGGCTCACCGACAACGACCACCCTTGGGCCCAAATGTGGGCCCGGGTCCACTGGTTGTCAATCCTTGGTATAAGGTGTCCTCAAATTAATGAAGCATCGTGTTTTTCCTTGTAAATCCAACTAATAGTAGTAATAAAAACTAACAATGGACCTAAAGTGCTATTAATCGAAACCGATAGTTTTGACCGAAAAAGTGCTTCAACGAAAACAGCTGACGACTCCAAGAGCAAAGACATTCTTAATTGATTAAAAAAATCCATTGGCAATGGAAAATGTAGAACCAATATTGAAATTAAAAAGAAGACAGAAATAGTGATGTTGGATTGGGATTTACCTTAAAAATATGATTTCTTCTTAATCTGCGTTCTTTATAGTACATATCTGCTTTAGGTTTCGGTAGGCTCAGCCAAGACGGAAACAGAAACTTCGCCCGAAAGTGCTTTAGAGCCATCACTATTACGAAGTATTAGAAATACAAATCGTAGATAATCTTTAATGTCAAAATACACTTTGAAAAGCCTTGAAAATGACATTTGAAAGTACAAGTTCCGTGTATGGACAACCTATTCTAATCGTTAGAAACTTTCGGGAGCCCTTAAGGGGTCATCCATGAACATCTAGAATCTCTCGTTTTTTGGATACCTTTTAGCAAAAATCAGGAAAAAACCGTTCTTAGCGTAATATTTCCAACACCGTTCCATTTTTGATCTGCCAGACTGGGCATTCGATGCAAAAAGGTGCATGGACGATACGTGAGTTGAAATTCCACCTTCATAAAAATGTTGAGCATACACAACCTCAACTTAATTAAGGTTGGGTTGCAAAATAAGGCCCATATGCGCTACTTTTTACTGGTGATGGTGACAAAAACAGCTTATTCGCAACCCCCCTTGTATTCATAAGAGTTGAGGTTTTGTACCAAAAACGTCAACATCCTCCAACTTGCATTAAATGCTCAATGCTCTCTCCCTTCCTGATTACATCCCTCTCATCCCACTACCATTTAAGGTACATGTTTTCCGGCTTTTCTCTAGCCCTAAAGAACCGATGTCATTATCAGGGTCCATAATTTGTGCTCCGGATTCTCCGCGTCCCATTTTCATCCATGATGATTTCGCACGTTTTTCCCGCGCTCTCTCCATCAAACCCGGGAAAGCGCTCGTTTTCGAAAGGCGCCCTCTTGGACGAAGCAGCGCGCTCAAACAAGAAAAAAAACAAGTCCGAGCTCTTTTCAGTCCATCATTGCTAATCGGCTTGTGAGGTGTCAGTATTGAACAAACTGGATCTCTTAAATTATTTGTCCTGTTTTTCGAGGCGTTTGCCACGAAAGTGGAACTTTGAATTGGTGACCATTACATGTTGTTTATCGTGTCCAATGACTTAAAGGTGAAACCTTTTTGGGGTTAGCCTTTCTCGGTGAGTATAGACTAATGGGAATTGAACTTGAAGAACCAGTAGGTTGAGATTTACCGACGCCAACATGTCTAAGAGATTGGTTTTCAATGAATGAGGTGGAATGTAATAAATTGAATGGCTATGACACCTGTTGTTGGACGGAGGGCAAAGTGGTAATCCAGTTTGAATTCTTTTGACCTCTACCGCGGCAAAGGTAGAGAGCTCTCCAACCTAACTCTATACCTCAAACTTGACCCAAAACAATCGCCTGTCCCTAGGGGATTAAGAAATCCTATCAAAGGAATATCTATAATCTCTTTCAACTCACGCCAAACTGTCTGGCAAGATCGATTCAACGAATTTCCCTGGTTGGTATTCATTCAATCCAACTTTGGCCGAACCGCTAGAACAAATCTAGGGGTTGCTGCAGTGAGTCGCTTGTATTCTTTCTTGCCAGTCTCGTTCAACTTATTGGGTCGTCTCGAGTGCATCGAAATTGGGTAGAGTGACTACACTTGTCTTTTTAAAAAGAAGTGCCATGAAGCTGATTCACAGCTGAGCCCTCGTCTAGTTTGTGGCCCCCAGAAAGAGAAGTGCTTTGTTACTTGGAAATCGGCCAATTTCAAGGCGAGTCCCGGAGAGAAGTCGGCCAGCAGTCTGAGCAACGTTCTTGTAGTACACAAGGTTTTTGTGTCTTTGTTGCTGGGTTAGTCAATACTTGTAAGTAAAATGCGAACACTACAAAACCCATCCATACACATGCGTTGGCCCGTGAGCTGTCTGTGCATCCGGTTTTTATTTGCTTGGATGCCCTGGCAATGCATAAAAAACTTGGGTGTGCTCAAGTCTGGAGGTTTCATTCGGCCCTATGGTTGCTTGCCGAAGATCCCCTTTGTAGTTGACTCATTTCCCCTCATCAATAAGCCATTTCTCATGATTTAGTTCCAGGGAGAAAAGCCTTGTCCATTTCATAGTTGGGACCTTTTTTATGGTTTGTTGTTGAGAAAGGAAAATCGTCTGGGACCTGAAACTTTGTACTTGGGATTGTAACGTTTTTTATTCCCGTTAGGTTTGTTGACTTTGGGTGCTGATGGACGCA
>CM021315.1:6122145-6147109 GCA_010645155.1 Tigriopus japonicus | reverse complement strand
GATAGTAAATAGTACATAGGTAAAGTTGCCTCAAACAGGTCGAACCCAAGAACCACAGTACAATGGAACCGACGTCTTGGGACCAAAATGGCACATGCGCGTACTCTTTTATTATAGCGCTCTAGTTGGGACCTTTTTTATGGTTTGTTGTTGAGAAAGGAAAATCGTCTGGGACCTGAAACTTTGTACTTGGGATTGTAACGTTTTTTATTCCCGTTAGGTTTGTTGACTTTGGGTGCTGATGGACGCAGAAAAAAAAAACACATTTTCTAGGAGGGAACAAATTCCTTTCATCCCTTGGCTTGAAAAATTGGATTCCAGAGATAAGCTAGTTTGCCGGAAAGTATTTGTAGATTCATTCGTCAAGGATCAGAGCTAGATTAGACATTCCTCTTTTTCCAGCATCCAACCACTTGCTTGTGGTGAACTACTTATTGCTCCTTCACATTGGAAGCATGCGCATAGTAAGGTTCCCCAATATAGATAAAACTTCGTATGTATTCTCCAAGTCAGAAATCGGACAAACCTGATCTCGATATCAGCCAATTACTCGTAAAGTGAACTGTACGTTCCATCGGCAATTTCCGGTTTTGAGTGATAAAAGGCTGCAAGCAAAAAATATTTGCACTCGTGTTCTTGTTTGATCTGCACAAAGTGTGTACAAACCCCTGGTGATTTGTTCCGTGTAGAATTTCTCACACAATCAGGATCCCATCCCCATTGAGATTGTTTGGAAAGATTTCCCCAACTTTCCTTTTGTAGATTGAAATAATTGAAAGACGTTCCCATTTCCCACCGGCAGATTCTACTCTGCACTTGACATAATCCGAGGATTCGTCCCTTTCGATGTAAAATCAAATGAATTGGATTGTTTTCTAACCTCAAGAGGAACGTTTTCGCCCAAGGTTGAGTTTTTGAAACGAAATGCGACTTTTCATTAGTTCGTGTTTTTGTCACGCCGAATGCATATGTTCATGTTCTTTTTGCTCGCTTTCGTGGCAACTACCATCTACTCGTTGGTTGTAGTGGGGCATATATTGTAGATGAAAAATGTCCCTTCGGTGTGCATGGGAGTGGTTCATAATGGAATTATGAGGCACACTGCCGCTCTTCGAGACCATTTTTAGGAGATCTCCTTGGAAACTCGAGGGACTTAGATTGCCGGTTTAAATGTGCCTCTTGGTATCGTAATATGATCTTGACGAACATCCCTGTCGCTGAGACCAACAAACGAACCAGCTAAATAAAGATCGAAGCTGTCGACATTTTTAATATACTAAAGCAAAAAAATCTCAATTCAAGGGCTTGGTTCGATTTTTGATTGGTTCATGGACCCTTTCAAAAGCAATTTGATGTTCCAAACACATTTGATGCAAATAATAGACTAATTTTTACCGAGAGTTGTTTTCTCATCGGAAATTGGTGGTTAAACAAGTTTGGGAACAAACACGATAAAATAGGAAAAGTTTAAGCACCGATATGTCTGGAACGCTTGACCCTGAAGTAAATAGAATACTTTAACTTCATTTCCAAGATATCTTGGTGACGTTAACTACCCAAGAGTGCCTAGATCTTGCAATGAATTCTAGACCATGTCCCACTTATCGCATTAGTTCAAAAACGCGTAAAACTTTCCCGTCTGCACTCGTTGAAAGGTCCAGCTTCTCTTTTGTTAACAAGCTTAGCTTGTTTCCGTATTTGCCGAGGCTTACAACCAAGCTCAGCAACTTTTTTCCTTGTATGGCCCTTTTACACAAGGATCAAATTGTGCCGTTTGCTCTTCGAGAGGCATGTTTTTGCCATCGTTAAAGGATTCCAAATGCAGTTTTGACATTGGCAACAAAGAATTGGGATTCTGCATACGAAAAGAGTATTGGTGGATATCCTGAATGAAGAAGGAATAATCGACTCTTCACGCCAAATCCTCCCTCAAGAGAGAAATGGTGTTTCAATGCCTCGTTTTCCCTTCTCCAATAAATTTTGGGCCTGCATCCCAGCGGTAAATTCGATCAGAGTTCTTTACAGATCTTCTGGAAGGCCCAAGGGATTAAGTAACTGTACTGAAATGCGAAGATATTTATCGTTGTGCTGCTCTGACAGAGTTTTGACCCGTGAGAGTCAATGGAATCTCCGAGGAGAGTAAATAAAATGCTCTGGAGGATTTGAAAAGATCCCTTTTTTACGAACTCCTTGTATAGGGAAAGCTCGAAACTGCTTTCTTTTGAAGTCAGTTTTTGACAAGAGATTTATATAGGAATGGGGTGGCTTTCAACCTACGGCTGCCAGATGTGCTATAACAATTCTGCGGCCCAGGGATTTGCTTGATCCATCTCAAAAATCTCGTTTCCATCCGTTATCCCTTTGGCCCATTATCACGTGCCATCATCCGCCATCTTGGAAGAATATGCCAACAAAGTATTCCTGCCTCTTTCTTTCATTCCTTGGAGATACTCTCCCATTGTTTGAACACGTGGAGCTCTAATTACCCCCATTCTCTACTTGACTCTTCATTTTTTGGACCTCCGCAAAGTTTGCAAGTGGCAAAAAGATACATACGCAAAAACATTTGCTTTTTTTCGCGGGTGCTCCATTCCATGCACTGAGCAATTGAATCTCTAAGATGAGCTTTGTTGCAATTGTTTCTTCAGTAACGGGCATGATGGAGAATCATCCGACAGATCAAGGGCATTCCAAGCAAGAAATGCCTTCGTTGCACGATGTACTAGAAGCTCAAGAGAATGCTGAATATGGGCCATATGTGAATAAGATGATGCGCAGCTCCCTAAATGGTACTGAATAAATAGCTCAGGGCTTAAATGATCATTTGAGAATGATCCTTAATGCTCAAGAGCACACTACAAATTTAGCAAGTGGATAGAAACTACATTAACAGCAGTTTCTCTTTTGAGCGAACGTCTCTGCGGAGATGAAGATGATGTTGCAGCATGATCAAATTCATCATTCAGTTGCCTGACCATATTTGGCTTTAAGGAAAAGTTCATATTCCGTGCCTTAATCAAAACATAATTATCAATAAAAGACCCCATAAAGCTAGCCAATCATGGTGACCTCGCCAAGAAGCTCTATTACAATCGTATCATGACCCACTTTGGCCCCCTCTTGGCTTCTCTCTTTGTCGTCTCGGTTAATCTTACTTAAGCACAGAAGAGTCTCGCAAGATGTGGAAATGATCCAATGTTGACGGCACAATTTCCTGAATGCATGCATGTTCTTACTTGATTGTGTTTTTCTCTCCAGATCGACCTCAACCACCGACAGACTTGGTTGGAATCATCATCATGCATCTGAAGGCCTGTCTGCTTTTGTTTCTGACCTTGGTGCTCTTCGTTTCCTGGATCCATGCCTCAGGATTGGAAAATCAAAGCCAGAATAAGGGTGGTCTTCGAAGACTCCGAAAGCAGGAACGGAAGTTGTTCCAACGTTTTCGGAGACGGTTTCATCGAGATTTTGACCTCAAGTCTGCCGACTTATTCCGAGGTCCGGGGTCCAGAAAGACTCACAAATCATTGAGACGCATCCTTGATGAGTACACGCGCAAAGGCTTTAGACAGAATATCCCTCCTCCTCCTCCTCCCTCTGAACCCCAACAAGCATCAAGAAAAAGCCAAGCGAAGCCCTCGTTAATACCCGATGGTTATGACCGAACAAAGAAACGACCAAACATTATTCTAATCATGACCGACGACCAAGACGTTGAGCTGGGATCGCTTCAATTCATGCCCAAACTCAATCGGTTTCTTCGCGAAGAAGGGGCGTATTTCGAGCATGGTTATGTGACCACACCCATGTGCTGTCCTAGTCGGAGCTCGATGCTCACCGGGTTGTATGTGCACAATCATCAGGTTCTTACTAACAATGACAATTGCTCCTCCACTGAATGGGTGGAAAAACATGAGCCTCGAAGCTTTGCAGCTTACCTCCAACAAGCTGGATACAAAACAGGTAAGAGAATCGTGATCCCAAACATGTGTTCCAGTCCAGATTTTGTTTTGCCTTGCCAATAATATTGCACCATGACCGTCCCACCATTAAGGACGCACTGGTAGGGAACAAACTTTTTCTTTTGTAACTGCCAACAAGTTTTCCATGCTTCATTGATTCTTGCGCTACTTGCACCCTCTGAAGGACGATGGAACAATCTAGGCAAGTTTGAAGCTAATTCAGGCTTTACAACAACAGACATGGCTGAAACTACTAGTCTCTAAGAACGAAGTTAGAACAAGAGCTCTTTCAAAACCGATAAAACTGGAAGAGAATGATGTCCTATCTATGGAAAGTTCAACCCAACAATTGTGGGCAGCACAATTATAAGGCAATGTGTCCCTGGGAAACACTTGGATTATGCAGAACCAACGTTGCCATTGTCAATGACTCCGTTGGGTAGAGAGAGTTGCCTCTGTTTTTTGTTCCCTAGGTTGTGATATTTTATTAGGGTGACATGGAACTACTCGTAGGAAAAAGGGAATGATGATTTTGGCTTTTCCCAATGTCCCACTTTTACAATATGTTCTCAAACGGCTATCAGTGACCAAGGTTGGTGAGAAATCGCTGAAATGGCCTCATATTTTTCCGACTTGTCTCAAGACTGGTCGGATTTAAAAAGGGATCATATCTCATCCCTCCCCTTCCTGTTCTATCACCGAGGATCATCTGCCTCCTATTTCCGATCCAACCAACCAAATGGGATGGCTCCATGTTCGACTTCCAAGGAACTTTGTGTGCCCTCCTCCTCAACTTGCTTGCAAATAAAAGTTTTCTCTTGGTGATCCCAGGGCATGTCTCTCCACTCCAGTTTTCCATTGAACTTTGTCCATCTGTGTTTTTTAATAAATCTCGCGAGATACAACGAACTTAGTCGCTGAAGCCATTAATCATCTCAAGTGTCGCAGCACACAAAACCGTTTCGATATGGTTCTGGCACACAACCCCAGTTTCCAAAGCTATATATTTGACGGGTTGTTCAGCTCTTTCGCGCTTTTAACTTGATTTATGGTCAACCAATGAACAGCCATTAACTTTCAATAATACGAAACACCAAGTCGAGAATGTGGGTCCAATGGTTTCTCTCCTATTTTCCAGCCTATTTCGGCAAGTACCTCAACAAGTACAATGGGAATCGCATTCCAGTGGGTTGGGATGAATGGGCGGGTTTGGTTCGGAACTCGCGATTCTACAATTACACAATCAACCGAAACGGAGAAAAGGTAAAAAAATCTTGCTTTAAAAGAAAGAACCAAATTTTTTTGCACCATGACAAACGAAATTCCGTAAGCGCTGCAAATATTTCCGTAAAAATGATAACGATCATATTTCTCTTTTGGCCATGTTCTTTCTGAGCGAGATGTGTGTAGAAACTTGATAGGCCTCGCCACAGGAGAGGAATTTTATGAATCGTAGAAAAATCTTTGTGCAGAACATGAGCCGATTCAATGCAGAGAGTAATAACCTCGGATTTGATTAAACAGAGCTGCAATCTCGTGTTCCTTCTCTCAGGTCCGTTATGGCTTTGACTATGCCAAAGATTACTATCCCGATCTTATAACGAATGATTCGCTGTCGTTCTTCAAAAGCGCCAAAAATCGGGCTCCAGATCAACCCGTCATGATGGTCATGAGCTTTCCTGGACCCCATGGACCCGAGGATTCGGCACCTCAATATTCGGATTTGTTCTTCAATGTTACCACCCATCAGTAAGTATTTAGTGAACTGCATTGCAGGGTTTCCAACGACCAAGGAAAGATTAAGAGCTTGCGAGTTTGGAGGGCGCTGGAGACAAATTTAATGGCAGAGCGAAAGGAAACAAGTGGTTGGTTGCAGGTGGGAGTTGTCACCCAATTGGATGGGACTCCATTTCAGATGGTTTTAGGCAGATGAGAATGTCTTCGAGAAGGAAGAAGTTCTTGTCACCATATATCTGACTCGAACCAGACCCATTGAAACCACTCGAGCAACCTACGGCTTTCAAGAACATGAGGCGGAAAGATACCCGACCAAGTCCGTCGCCATAAATTCCCAATTTCCCTCAGTGGCAATTTACAACGACGAGCCTTGTGCCACTACAGTAAATTGTACCAAAGTCGAAGGCGGCATTGCATTGGGTGGCTGCACGGATGTTATTTAGCATGAAACTTCGCACACCGAACTTTAGCACTGACAGTCATCCCATATTTCAACCCAATTTCGGCGACCTTCACCACCCTTTTCCGCCTTCTGGAGGCGTCTTACATTTGCGGTCTCTGAAGGGGGACGACAATTTTCATTCCATTCCGGCGATGAATTTGCACACCCCCAGAAAGGAAGACATGTGTAAGGGTTTCCATTTGAATAGGACTTGATTTGGCCTTATCATAAATGCCACATAAATACTCGTCACAGCAAGGAGCAAGATGGAATTTGTCGTCGGCAAAAACCCCACGGAGCCAATTAGTCCGAGTGCCAAGATGTGTCTCGAGATGTCTCGAATCCAGTGCTCAGCTGCTTTGTGGAAGGGTGTGAATTTTTTTTCCAAGGAATTGGAAACTCAAACCGCAAGGAACTCTTCAATCAACGCTGCGATCGGAGTTGTGTAGTGGCAGTTGTTCTCCATCCATCTCTCTGAGAGAAATCATCATGGATAGAGAGACCCCTGCTCAAGCTGGCAGAAGGCAAAAGTATGCCATGATGAATCTCCCCCTTTTCGACATTCCTTTGTCCATTGTACTAAATTCATCGATCCCTAATTCTTTCTCGGAGATCGGGTTGTTCGGCTCTTCGTATCTATCTGCTTTGCTCTCTGGTTGTTGTCTTCAATGGTTTTGTGGGAAGGAGGAAGATGTCTACCAATTGGTTGTAGGCACGAAGAGGGGGCGGCCATTGATCCCAACCATCGACAAAGAAGGACACACACACTCTCCCGAGTAGATCGAGATCAATGGGTGAAACGTGAAAGAAATTCCTCGCCATTGTCACAAGTGAGCCGCCAAGTGGAGACCCACTCGAACCAATCCAAATCGAATTTTATGAATTGGAAGCAGGTGCCACACCAATATGAAACCATCCCTCGCTCTCTCTCGTTCGCTCACTCACTCAGTTTGGGGAAATTGGAATTTTATGGCATCCTTGTTGAAGCCTTTAGGATGACCTTGGAGAGTGAAAACTTGCTGAAACTTTAGGCAACATTTTGATCGGAAACTTTCGAGCGAGGAGGAATTGATCCTGTGTGTGAAATGGCAGGTCAATTTTCAGCCCAGTCGCCTTTTCCTTGGATTCAAACGAAACCATTCTCGTCCCACAACAACTCGCCAATGAGACTTGAGCTGGGATTCAAAACCCATTCAAGGTAAACCACCCTTCAACTCGTTCAAAGTGAGGGAGAGAGAGAGAGAGCAATAACCACAAACCATCAAAGAGCAAGGTGGAATGGTACAATGTTGCGTTGTGATTAATTGTCTGTCCGATGTTCAATGTGCATTCGCCATTGAACGGAAGAGACTTTTCAAAACGTTGGCCCTCTTTGATCCCCTTGCCCTCACAATGTTGCATGGTTGATGAAAGTGTTGGCCAGTCCAACAACCATGTCGAGGGGATTTGCCTTTACATGTCATGGAACCATGTCGACTTCTCTCGAGTCTTCCCGGCCCTCCAATCCATGAATGGGAGAAATGAACTTGGATTAATGTGAATGGGACCGTCCTTTTGCTTCACGTCTCTTGCATTAGAATGATTAGCTTCCAATGGGTTTTAGGCGAACTAAAGTTCAATCACAAATAACTTTTTGGTGGATTCCATGGTCTGAAAATGGATTTAGACTAGCTATTGGATGAACCAAGGAATCCTTGGACAAACTTGTTGCACTCCTGGTTCTGCAAATGGCGGCTTTTTGAGCATTTGAATTTTGAGATTGGCAGTTCTAGTCGTCTCCAAATAAATTCGAATTCTCTAAAACCAATGTACGAAAATGTGCAATAAAGGTACTGATGTGCTAGCCAATTTCATTATTGTTCCCTAGCTCTACGTGAACTCTCCCAAGTTTATCAGTGGTAATGAATTAATTCTTGAAATTAGGTTCCAACACAAGACTCTTGCTCATGGAAGGCATGATAAAGAAAATTGCAAGGAGGGCCCTTCTTCCTTATTTGCTCATTAGCACCACCTTTCCTGGTCAAATCAACATCTTCAATGGAATGCCTCTCTTTGTCCAAACTGACCTTTCCTTTCCCCAACTCAAAAATCAGATTTGCAGATAGAATTGAGGTCCCTAGAGAGCACACGAGCTCATTTCTAGAGCGAGTAGGTGGCCTTTACAACCTAGCGAGCATGCAAGCAAATTGCCTCGTTACCCATCTTTTTGTCCACAAACACGGGAGAAAAGGCTAAGGCCAAAAGATATGAACACAGGAAGTCTGGATGGCGATCCATTAAGTCATTTGAAACCCTAGAAGCAGAAAATTTGCTTGTGTGTGTGTGTGGCCCTTGTGTTCCGTTCATTGCTCGGGAAAACCGTGTTGGGGACAGATGTCGCCAAAAACTTTTGAGCACAGAGATTCATTTCCTTCTCGGAAGAAGGGGATGATGCTCTCTTATTTTTGCCTTTCACGCGTTCAAGCCAGGTTGTAGAAATGAGCATGCATGCATATACTATTGCTTTTTTTCTTTCCCTCGACGAGCAATCATTAGGAGGCTTTGGAAAGGCATTTTCGAGATCCTGTCGGAAGAATTCAGCTCCCTCCCATTGAAAAGGCTCCGATTTCAATTTAGATCGTTTCTGGAATGTCCTTGGAGCGGTGATGGTGATGGGACACCCAACAACGACGACCCCTTAGAATATGAAAAATGTCCTCGTGTCATTTTCGAGGCTTGAAGGGGAGAGAGAGGTGTGCGGTTTGAGGCTGGATGTTCCAACGTCAATGCTCTGAAGCTCCATATTTAGTTAATGCTCGCCCATTAGGATCC
The DNA here is from genome assembly GCA_010645155.1 of Tigriopus japonicus. Lineage (NCBI taxonomy): Eukaryota > Metazoa > Arthropoda > Copepoda > Harpacticoida > Harpacticidae > Tigriopus > Tigriopus japonicus. The sequence goes on along the minus strand of CM021315.1, from coordinate 6,138,157 downwards.
CCTTGTCTCGTTTAAACGGCTCTCTACAAGTTCAGACAGCCCATGAATTCTGTGCTAGAATGTGATTCTCTGAGAAAAACATATTTTTCGCTCTAGCACCCCAGCCTATGATTATGCTCCCAATCCTGACAAACAGTGGATCCTGCAAGTGACAGACCGCATGGAACCAATTCATCGGAAATTCACCGACGTGCTTATGACCAAACGCCTCCAGACCCTTCAGTCCATTGATGAGGCCATTGCCAGGGTAGGTTGGGATTCCTCATTAGAAATGGAGGCTCTCCAGATCTTATTGATGTTTCAAGTGGCCGCCCAAGGTATTCCCATTGACATTGTTTGGAACGTGCTCTTTCAGTTACATGGTACTTTAAAAGATATCGAGGAATTGGAGAACACCTACATCGTGTACACGTCAGACCACGGTTATCATCTAGGACAATTTGGTTTGGTCAAGGGCAAATCATTCCCATTTGAGATGGACATCAAGGTCCCTTTCTTTGTGAGAGGACCTGGTTTCGAAGCTGGATCCACTCTTGGGCAACCCGTATTAAACATTGACCTTGCACCCACTTTTTTGGACATGGCCGGACTTCCCAAACCGCCTCATATGGACGGAAAGTCCATCCTTGACGTGATAAATAGGTAAGTACCGACCACGTAGTGACAATTTGGCTCAAACATACGGATATCATAGGTATAGAATGTTCACTCTCCTACCCATTTCATCAGACAGCAATTTCTCTTAATGGCTTGAAAGTGCGGAGTTTATGTATGTACTTTTATGGGGAAAAGTGTCGCTTTCTTCTTTTCTCTGACCACGCTGAAGGCTTTTTGGGCACATGTATAAAAACATAAAAACTGGAAATGGGTGTTATGGACAGAAGAAGCACTTATGAAATTTGCATAATTTAAAACCTTTCCCCTTATGACAGATTCCGGATGTCTATGTTGGTCTTATTTTTTCTGGTCTCTCTCCTTCGTGTTTAGCAACTTGGTGGGCAAATGGAGGGACTCGTTCTTAGTGGAACGCGGGAAAATGACCACGATTCGCTTTGATAAGATGCACAACGTGAAGAGCAATGAGGGGCTGCCTTTGGGCGATTTGGACACGGACCAAGGCAAGACGATCTTGGCCAAGAAACGCTTGAACAAGCAAGCCCGACTGGCTATTGAGTGCCTCAAGCCCAAGTTCCAGGATCCATGTCTCCCCCACCAGAAGCACAAATGTGTAGCCAAACGGAACGGTGGGTGGAAATTCAAGAAATGTCGGCCCTCAATCGACCCTCGACGACGTTTTCCACCCATTAAACTACCCGCTTGTCATTGCATACCTGGAGATGAGTTTGGTTGGCGGAAACCTTTGGGCGAATCCGAGAGCGAGTTCCAAGCCCGGATCGATCAATGGTATGGTCCACACGACTCCGATAATGAAACCGAACTCTGGAAAGTGGATCGAAATCTACTAAGAAGGCATCAAGGAAGTGGTGGAAACAATCGAAGGGAACGGAAACTGATTAAACAGCAACAGAAATTCCTGGCGAGCTTTGCGGGATGGAAAGATCGACCCCGTCGTAAAGGTGGAAGGCGACATCATGAACGATGGAGGAGAGATTTGGATTTCGAAGAAGCGGAGACCAACGACACCTCCACTGAGATGTTTGTTGCCGACTCAACCACTACTACAACAACAACTACTAGTTCACCAATGGTTCCAGTCACATTCGCATCGCCAGACCTTTCATCAATTGTGGTTGTGGAGGAGGAAGCTCCTTTAGAGATGGTACTAGACGAGATTGCCCAAGACGAGATCCAAGAGGTTGATATCATAATGGAGGACATCTCTGACGAGATCAAGGACTTACAGGTGGGCTTGCATGCCTACTTTGATGTCCTCAAATCGCTAACATTAACCCAATTTAGAGAAAAGCTTCACTGACAGTTGCCCAAAGTTCCACAAAGTCTCCGCGAACGAGAAGTAGACCATTGCATATGAATATGCATCCACTTGGATCGGAAACATGATCCCCACTCAGAAACTTTAGACCCTTGTCCATCAAGTGGCACCCATCGAGTGGTTGCTCTGGGCCAATGGTTTCTTGCTCTTCTTCGTGCCCCTTTTTGACCTTTTGGAACTTTGGGAAACAAACTTTTGGGCCTGACATCGCTCTCTCAATTAGAGGAAGTTTCTTTGCACGAATGATGATTCTTTGTTCTTCTCTTGAACCGCTCTTTAGCAATCCATCAACGTCTCGGAAAGTTCATCGGCTTCCAACTCGCCCGTGGAACTACAATGTCGAGTCATGGATGACCATGAAGTCAATTGTAGTACCAAAGTCTTTGAAAGTCCAGATACTTGGCGAACATCGCGAGCTCTCATTAACGAGCAGATCCGACGTTTAAGAGCCCAACTCAACGAGCTCAAGGTGAGTAAGCAAAGCATCATCATCGAGGGAAAGCGGATTTATGGTTATGTTGTTGTTCTTGCCAGGAAATTCGAAAGCATCTCAAGAACACCCGTCCGTATCAAGACTTTGAATTCGATTATGACGATCTAAGTTTCTCCGAATCCGGACAACTTTGGCCCACACCCAACTTTCAAGATGCTGATGAGGAAGATGCATGGGATCTTGAAGTCGATGGTGATGATGAGGATGATCTTAGCTATTTGCCCGAGCGCATCCCGAACAATGCAGTTCAATGCAGATGCAACGAGACGTAAGTTTCCGCTTCGGCCTTTTTTCGTTTAAAGGCCAAGATCTGAAACTTGGGTCCTGTGGAATAGATAATCCAATATTGATGGCAATTTCAGAGCCCAAGAGAGACTCCAGTCGTTCAACCGAGCCCAGCGAGAACAAATCAAATTAGAGCGATTAAGAAAAAGGATGCGGAGAAGGGAGCAACGCCAACGAATCAAGGCCAGGAAATCTCGTCGAGAGAGCCGCAAAAGCAAGGTCAAAAACTGCGTCACCGGTCAAGAAGATAGTAGTCTGAACTGCTTCGCTCATGATAACGATCATTGGCGAACTGCCCCTTTCTGGACGAGTAAGTCTGATTTTTATTTTACAGGGTATACCATATTAAACCAATTTTCCAAAGTAGTATTTGCCAGTATGCCAATGTTATGTCAATGAAGTCCTGAATTAAGGGAGACCAACTTTCCTTTCAACCATTAGTATTTCCAAAATGACCCATTCATTCTTTGAACAAGGTAGAGAATAAGACCCTCTGAGACAAGAAAACTTTTTCTTTTCTTAAACTCTGTCTCACTACCAAAGAGGAAAATGGGAGGAAATGGACAATCTGACGACCTTGATAACAAATTTGTAATTGCCATCAATAAATATCTAAGTCAAAATTAGGGGGGTTCAAACCATGCATTCACCAGATTTTGAAGTTGTTTTTGTCCGGTTTAAGATGGCGCACCCTGTACGAGATAGAACCCATAACAATAAATTCCATCTTTAATATCTCCTTCTCGTTTTAGGTGGAAAGTTTTGTGCTTGTACGAATAGCAATACCAACACCTATTGGTGTGTTCGAACGGTGAATGCCACCCATAACTACCTTTATTGCGAGTTCGTCTCGGGCACCATCACCTACTACGACTTGAATATTGACCCGTATCAGCTGCGGAACATTTACCAGACGTTGAGTGACCAAGAGCTGAACTACATGCACAAACAGCTGCGTGTTCACATGTCCTATTCCGGGTATGATGACTTTGAAGGAGGTCAAAGGATGAGGCGAAGGCTCGAAGGAAAGCCGAAAGGCCACAAAAAGCATAAGAACGTGTTCTCGAAACGATATGGTGAGTTTGTAGTACCTTAGCTAGTTCGTAAAGATTAGAACAGTAAAATGTGGGTTTGACCACTAAATAACAACTTGAATAGTTTGCGATATTTTTTTAGGACTTATTTTTTATAAAGACTTATGTAAAAAGTAGACGTTAATAATTGATATGTCTGGATAAAGGCGTTTTAATTGTCATTGTAAACTAGGCTCATTTCCATGAGATGTAGAAATAATGCTTACATTTGATGTTGGAGCACAATTGGAGGTGAGATGAACAATTCTCCAATTTAGAGTTCAGTCATGTGAAGTTTGGTAGGAATCAGACGTGTTAAGCAAATATCAAATAACACTAAAAATTAACCAAGCATAATGCTTTGGAATGATCAATTAGAGACTCGCCAAAATATATTTTGCATAGTGGAGAAATCCACCTAATCTGTCTCATATCTCAGATTTCTTCGTAGTACGTAAATCAACCCCCCCAAAAAATTACCCATTTTCGCTTGTGAATTTGCAACATAACGCAATGCATAAAAATTAGACTCTCTACAAAGTGTGAAATATATACTTCTTGTTGTGTTTTTAAATGCCCCAATGCATAAATCAACTAATGATTGCCTTAAAAACGAATTCGAGAATGCTATTAAAAATTCAAATTTGAGACTAAAATTTGATCACGGCTTGAAAAGAAAAGGTTTAAGCCCCAAAGAATGCATTCATATCTTTTAGGAAATTTATAACCTGCTTTATTAGTTCTCCTCAACATATTACAACTGGGTCCCGATACTATGTTTTAAGATAAGAAATATTTATTAAAATTATTTTTTTCATTTTAACAATTCATAAAGCATGACTAATTTTTAAAAAGATATTTTGGCTGTTTAGAGATAAAATTAAATGTTTTTCCTGTTTATTAAGGCAAGAAAAAAATATTTCTGACGAATTTGAGCGAAATAATGAATGTCAACAGTTAGGTGTCAAGTGTGTCTCCAAAAACCGACCCATTGCATCAAACTTACCAAAAACAAATGGGATTAATTGGTACACACGGATAAAATTACCAATTATACCGGGCCTTACTGATAACGATATTTTTTTCGCATTAGGACGATATTTGCCTTCGGTGAAGGCCTACCATCGTCGACGACGAGGCCGAAATCGCAAGCATCGCCGACGTCTGTCCTCGTTTTAGAGTGATCTTCTTCCAAGTGATCTCAAACGCTTGGATGGCTCTTGGTCCCAGAAGTACCAACAAGTCTACTCTTCTGAGGGATTCCACCAACAATATTCATTCAGCTTCTCCACAAATTACCACTACCGCTAAACCGACATGGTTTGTTTTTTTGTTTTTATGTACAAACACAACCACCACCACTCTCATCCATCATCAAAGTGGAATCGATTCTAACACATGATATATGATTTTATTGCTACTATTACGATAACTACCACCCATTATCATTTCTATTGACCCTTTGTTGGACCACTAACAAAACCATATGCCTAAGTGTAAAGCCTATATTATACTCTACAACAAACATAATCATCGTTTTGCTAAAATATTCAAATATATCCTGTCCACTAACCAAAGGTTGCGTGATTGTTTTCGATACTTGCCGTCATTCTAACCTTTTCGAAGGTCCATTTTCCATGATATCCCAAGGTTCTCCCATCCCACATAGCTTCAAGGTCAAACTGGGACGAAGGTTGCCATTATTATATCAATACTATGGTCTTAGAATGAATGCCGCTCTTTCCCTTTCTCTTCTTGTAACAAAAATGGAAGTGGAGGATGCGAGTTCAAAGAGAAAGCTTTCTCTCCGAAACTTGTGATAGGTCTGAGGACCGAAAGCTGAATAAGGAGGTAGTTCCTCGTCTTCATTCAGCTGAGCTCTGCTCTTTTGGGAGCTCAGTTTTCAACCATCTTGAACAATCCCTCATCCTTAAAAAACATACTCTGAGGTGAGTGAAATTTGTATGTTCGTCGTGTGAAAATCGTGATCAACACAACCACGTGTTCTATTCTTTGTCTGGAACGCGCTTGAAAAAAAAGAACTATCTGACATCAATATTGACTTAGGATCAGTATATCTTGACCTATCGTATTCAAATCTTACGTAATAGAGACAACTAACAACCACTTCTTTAGTGAATTTGGCAGAGCGGAAACGAAACGCCATGGCCGACTTCGCAGCTTGAGACGAGTTCATAGAGCTCAAGGCGAATTTCTTGCCTCATTTGCCTCCTCCTCTTCGTGTTTCCTCTCTCTCTCAATCTCCTTGAAGTCGTCGGTTTGAGTGCTGGCTAGAGGTGCTCTGATCATCGTACAAGAAGCACTTGAATCAGTCACCAACTAGATCCTGGAGCAGAGTCAACACAAGATCAACGGCCATGGCGAAGCTCGTGTTGATGGTTGGGATCTGTTGGGTGGTTATTAGTGGAACATGTGGACAACATGTCCATGCTCTACGAACTGTTCGTGATCTTGAGGTAAGTTTTGATCTTGATCATTGGGATTCGTACTATTAGGTGAAATTCTGGCGTAAAAGTAAAGCAAAGAAGACTCCTTTTTCTTTTAGATTTGAAGCAAAGAATGAGTGCCGTTTTAATGCATATAAATCATGAAACTTCTAGTACTTGTTGAATCTAGATCTTAATGTCTTAGATTTATGGGACAGGAAGAGGACAACACATTTGACATTTTTTCGCGTGCTCTGCACTTCCTGGGCAATATATGCCAGAATTTCAATGAATGTTGGAAGCTGGATTAGTAGTCTTTTAAGCCTGAGCAAATCTTTGCTTTGCTTTTTGAACGAGAATTGCACCTAAAACACATTCCATTTCAGCATCAATCTGCTGTGGGAGATCTTGGCTTCGATCAAGAGCCTCCTGAAGATGAGCTCTTGGAAGACTATGAGCTCCAGGATTCGTTTTCCAATACCAGTTTGGTGTATTTTAATGCTTCGGATTACGTGAATGGTTCCATGCCCGCCAATGTGACGAGGCATCATGGCTTCCTCCACGGTTTCGTGGAATCTCTATCGGTCATTTTGGTGTCCGAAATTGGTGACAAGACCTTCTTCATCGCGGCCATCATGGCCATGACCTCCAACAAATTGATCGTGTTCTTGGGGGCCATTTCGGCCTTGGCTTTGATGACGGTGCTCTCGGCCGTTTTGGGATGGGTTGTCACTTCTTTTATTCCCAGGTGAGAATGCCAATTACTTCGAGTTTGGCTTTGTCATGCACTTGAATGACGTTAATATCACGGTATAAATCGTTTAATCAAGCCAAGCAAGAATAAATTTCTGCATAAAAGAATAACTAAAAGCGAAAGTAGACAAACTGAAATGAGGCAAAATGCATCGGATTTATTATGTCAAACAAATATTTTTGAAAGAAATCATGATCTACTTCCTTGTGTCACATAACGAATTTCAAAGAAAAGTCTTCATTGCACATCTTTTTATTCAAGGGTTTTTTGGTCCATCACTTTTTTCTCTTTAAATTATCAGGCAGGATGTTAATGTAATCATCGTGATGATTTGGTTCTAGGAAATACACCTACTATACCTGCACAGTTATCATGTTCCTTTTCGGTCTCAAAATGCTTTACGAAGCTTGGACCATGAAACCGGATGAAGCCCAAGAGCTTCAACATGAAGTCGAAGAAGAATTAGCCCGACGAGGATCCATCGCCAGTAATTCAAGTCGAGGAACCCGAGACCAAAATCCCGAAGCGGATGATCCAGATGATCCCGAAGGTCAAGAGCTCCAACAAGTTCGATCTGATGCTGGGTCAAATGATGAGAATGAAGGTTCAACAACCCCCAACGATCGTCCTTCGAAGCCCAAGAAACGGGTTCAAATTCAGGAGAAGGGCTTGTTCGGAAAGAAATGCTACAAGATCTTCAAATTGTTCGTCAACTGTTTCACCATGACTTTTTTGGCGGAATGGGGCGATCGATCTCAATTGGCTACGATCGTGCTGGCCAGCATCAATGATGTCTCAGGGGTGTGTCTGGGAGGTGTGCTCGGACACACCCTCTGCACGGGTTTGGCCGTGATTGCGGGCGCTTTGATCGCCAAGAAGATCAGTGTACGGGTAGTCACTTTCATTGGAGCTCTGGTGTTCTTGGGATTTGCCATCGCATCCTTGTTTTTCGATCCCGAAGAGGAGGAAATGATCAAGATCGACTTCTGATGATGAAAAACTTATAACGTCACTCATATTCATGCACACCCACGCACGTACGGTCGTGTTTGAAACAATATTGGATTGGTAATTTGTATGTACGCAAGAGTCCCAATCACGTTTCAGTTCGTACCAATTAATTGTTGAAGTGTACTTACCTAATCAAGTTTGTTCTCGAACCTGAGGATTTAGTTAACATTTTTGGCAAATGAGATGTATTTCATTCACAAAGGCCCACGGAATGTTCCTTTTCTTTTGGGTCGAAGTTTGTTATATTATTCATGTAAAATCAAAATTGGTTACTTTTATCGCTAACTAGCACTAAGGCGATCCAGAAATTTATCAATTTTATTATAGGCCCTTTTTCCTGTCTGTTCAATTGGGCTTTCAGTAAAAAGTAAGTAGCAGCACTTTGGTTTGCTAAATCCTTGGATTCGAAGACACCTCAGTGTTATTTCAGTACAAGACCAGAAAAAAAATTGATTCTAACGACCCTTTCGAAAGCTCGGGTCGCATTTAATAAGTGTATGTATATCCAACATATCTTCCTATCAGACAGCTTCCCCAGTTATGGCCAACATATGGTCAAAATATATTCTTCAAACACGTTATTCTTGTATATATTTATTCATGTGATGCTACTTTAATTTGCCCTCTCAAGGGTCGACGAGTTCAGACACGGGCAGCATCATTTGCTGCTGGAGCAAAATGGTCAAGATGCCTTCTCGTTTCCAATTCCAAACCACTTCTCCACGTCGAAGCCCACAATCCCGCTTAAATGCAGCCATTCGACCCAAAACGGTCGACACAACTTCGCCCAAAGTTTCGCCTTCCAAGCTCTCAGGAATGTTGACCTTCACAGTTAGGTTCGAGATCAGATTCATGTCCATGGGAAGATTGTCCAAAAAGAGTTGAGCCGAATCTATCGATGAGAACACCATGGGAACGTCCAGAACCTGGAGACCGAACATCGGGTTCAGGTTGAACAAGTGCTCAATCCGATCTTTGGTGAAGGTGACGGCTTCATAGGACCTCCCAGAGGTTGCAGTCGACACGACAATCTTTCCAGCGATTTTGACACTCTGAATGAGTTTGGCTCGGGTCCACAGAAACTGGAACGCGTCCAAAGTCATGTTTCCGGAGGCTTCGAACACGGATAGGAACTGATAACTGGCCTCGGAATCATACAAGGGACTGGAACACAAAGAGTGGGGATAATCCCCCGGGATATGGCCGAGATGGACCTCTTGAAGGTTGGGACACAAATAGGGGACGGTGTTGATGTATTCCATACTGGAGATGGATTCGTCAATCAGCGAGGTGGGAGTGTTGAGCATAAGGTTGAGGATTTCAATTTTATGGCCTAGAAGCTCCAAGATCCCAAGGGTGTCGGTCCAAGAAGATGAATAGATGTGAAGTTCTCTCAAATGATCCAGATGGAGCAGATCTTCCCAGATATATCGATCTTGGTTGAGCAAGATGGCGCTTTGAACGGAGAGCTTGATCTTTCTTAACTTGGGTGCCGTGGCCACGACGGTTTTGACTTGTTCCCACCAACGTTGTTTGATCTCCAAGAACTCTTGGAAGCCCAAAACTTCGTCGGTATCATTCTCGATCCAGTTGGTCATGGAGAATGGATTATTGCTCACCGACACAAAATTGGACCAATGTGGATGCTTGGAAATCAGGCTCTTGACACATCGGACCATACTCTCCCTGACTCGATACAAGGTGGCGTCTTCAAAGCTTAAACTAATCTCTTCCAGGTTCAATTGCTGGGAATCTTCCTCCGTGATGGAAATACCAAGGCTCTGAGCCACTCGAAGTCCATCATACACCGAGCAATCTCCCAAGGATTTGAGTTGGGGAACCGCTCTCAAAATGAGCGGAATGACCCACTTCTTGGAATCCACGATATCCATAGGCAAGGTCAAGGCTTTCAACGTGGAACACAAAGCAGATTTGGTCCCATTTTCACCATGAGATTTCCTCTGATATTCACATTTGGCTCCCACTTCGGGAAAGGTCACAGCTTCATCTTCGGAAGAATCGTCTTCGGATGAATCTACACTTGGAGTGCTCTCAGGATTCTTGGGAGAATTTGCTCGAACGGGAATTTCTTCAACTGGTCGAGTCAGTTGAAAGGCATCGTCGGTCAAACCTCGGACGAGTTCGGAAGCCTTGACACAATACAAAAGGAAATGACTAGCTCTCAAAAGGGACGAATTGGCGTCCATGGTTTCGTCTCCACGGACATACTCGATGTAGTTGTACAATCGATCGTCAATCACAAACAAGGACTCGCTCACGTCAAACTCACACCCTTTCCGGACCATATTTTTCGTGGCTGGATCATCACACCAGGGACAATATCGGACTCCATCGTGTTTCCGCATACTTTCTCGACCCCATTCAGGGTCATGATACACGGATCCGGATTTGGAGACCAAAAAAGAAGGCAAGTACATGTACTTGTGAAGGGTCGAGAAAGTGTCTTGGAAGAACAAATACACCAGGCACTCGGGACTCAATGAGGCCACCGAGGACAAGTCGAGAGTCTCGAGAACGGGGCAAGAATAGGCGATCCCCGCCATAAGCTGAATGGCAGCGGGTCCACCTCGATCTCCGTACATGTTTAATCTGACATTGATACACTCCGAGGACAATCGAATCGAAGTGAGATGACGAAAGTAGTTCTTGGGACGACTGAACAACTTGCTCAAGGTGAGCATCATGAAGTCCGTACTGGCTCGAGACAGTTTCCCGGAGAATTTCCACGGGAAATTGTAGTACAACTTGGTCTCACTGAAGGCTTTCAGGATGCGTTCGTGAACCAATTGGCCATCAATGGTGCCCAAGTTGAAGTCAAAGAAGGCCAAACGGCGTAAGGCGGGTGGTTTTCGGGCTTGGTCCAGCCGCTGAATGTAATGGACCATTACCGAAGGCATATCAAAGAACAGGAAGCTCCGAATGGGTTTCTTCTTGTAGATGGTCGCCTTGAGGTTTTCGGGGAACACGATGCTCTCCACATCTTCATTCAGAATCACAGCCATCATCACTTCGATAATAAACGCACCCGTACAACACGGACTCGAGCACTCACGGCCATACTGTTTGATTTTCTCGATCCCTTGGGTGGTCTCATCGTCGTCATCCAAGGGCGAATGGGTACGTAAGGTATCCACACACAAATGGGCGTTTCTATTATGCGCATTGGGGATACTACGCCCGCTCAAGATCTCGGCCAAAAGGTCTCGCCGAATCTGGGAGCTTCGATATCCGAACACGTGTCGGTCAATATGGGCCTTTAAGGCGGCTAAAATGCGGTCTTTGATCGGGTTCCAAATGGGTGAGTCCAAATGGACCAAAGCGATGAACGAGGCCACTTCATCCTCCAAGAATCGAAGGTAAACCCGCATGGCCAGAGCGTGCAAAGTGGGCACGCATCGCGGATGAAGGTACGGATCCAACATCGGGATCTCCACCTCCGATTCCATCTGCAAAAATAAGTCAACGGTTGTCACACGGCGGTTCTGACAAGGTGAAGGGAGAAGAGATATCTTTATATCATTATATTTGTCGTTTGATGTCGTTCGTATGAATGAAATGGGCGTCCTTCGACCTCAATACCCATCAAGCCAAGGCCGTTTGGTCGCGTTTTCCGCCAAAGGCCACCACCACCGCACTCGTCCCGGGCACCTTCAACTCGTGCAGGCTTTCTTGGGCCCTGGAGGCCACCTCATTCATCAGCACCTGATCCGCATCGGTCAAAATGGCCTCGGGCGATTCCCCTAAGGCCGATTCGCCGCTTTCAGCCAAGGCCAATTCCGTGGGCGGCACGGACAAGTGTTTGCGAGCTAGATTCGAGGCCACGGTCGACAGCCTTTGACCGTATTCCACGGCTCGAGCCGCCAATTCCCGTTGACCTTCCTCATTGGAGGCCACGCCCCGGCCTCCGCCCATTTTGACCTCCTTGCGCGAAACGTGGGCGGCTTCGGTGCAATCCATGATCTGATGGGCGGTCTGACTGAAAATCTCGGCTAATCGGGCTTGTTCGGCCGAGAGAGGCGGGGCCACGGCATGGGCGTGTCCTTCGCCCGCCTGACTGCCAAAGGCGTGGCTGGATCCGGCGCCGTTATTATGGTAGGAACCGCCGGGAGGCGGCGCGGGCTCGTCGCCGATGCGTCCACCGGGCGTGCCACCGTTCATGTGGGCGGGCAAGGGGGCGTGGCCGGCCTCACCGCGCAGGAGAGGCGAGGTCTCGTCATAGTTGGCAGACTCGTCGGATGAATCTTGAGGGGGGCAACAATAGCCCAAACAAGCGGTCAGAGCATTACCCATGATGAGAAGGAGAAATGGCGAGGAGGAAGATTGACGGAATCCGGAGTGGGAGGTGTTGAAGACACCGTTCCTCCCCTTTTTGTTTGTTCCGCTAGTTTCCGAGTTTCTTGTTTGGAGAGGTTTTAGCGGAGTGTGTGAATGAGTGAGTGTCTTTTGACATCAGGGAGGCGACATTGGAACATTGGAAGGGACAGAACTCGCTGATTTTATGATTCATCTCATAAGAAATCTTCCGTGGCTCAAAAGGGCGGAAAGTTCTTTCCATTATTTCTGTGGAAATATTGCCCAGGCTAGAGTACTATATTTCTTAGAGTACGCGAATTCAACGCGCTTTCAATGGGGGTCGAAAAGGGTAAAGGCTCTAGCGTTATGGCTTAAAACAGGGGTGTGCAAACTTATTTAGCAGTGGGCCAAATTGGCCGGACCGTTGGCGCTCGCGGGCCACTCCATCCAAAACGGCAAATAATTTCTAGTATAAAATTCAAGGGCTATGCCAAAATCATGCTGCGGGGCACAGTCTATTGAAAATGACAGATCCTCTCATGGGCCACGCGAAATCAGCTCGCGGGCCAGGGTTTGCACACCCCTGGTTTAAAACACTGACTTGGATCAACCTTTATATACCTCCACTATTTTACCATTATGAGAGTAACTTTTCAAACCAATGTTGTTTTTGGCTTGGCAGGAGATCTCAAGCAGAGGTTTTGTATCGGTGATGTTGGGGTTCATCACGAAGTTTGCTTGTAACTTGCTCGTGTAGAGTTGGGGAGTAATTATGATTTCATTTACAAATATAAAATTTCAATGGCCATATTGCTTCTTTACCGTTCGTTATCTATAAAAGTTATTACATGGCAATTTTGGAAAAAGGCAGGGCCTGGCATTTCTCCAAAGCATTGCACTTTTTCTTGGGCTTTCCTTCTGGAGACCGCGCTCCTTAGCGAAACATGCTGATCTCATGCGCGTACTCTTGAAATAATAGTGCTCTAGCCCAAGCTCCATATTTCTCTAAGGCTTTTTGTCCTCTCATTTGCCTGATTTTGTGCTGAATCCATTTCATAGATCAAGCGCTCTTTTATTTCATTTTATCTTATTGGCTTAACAAAATAACCCAAAAACACTTTTTCGCCAAAAATTGATTGAGAAGCTAACCTAAACCGAAGTTTGACTCAAACGCTGACCAGTTCCCATTGTAAAAAATCACAAAATATCATTTTGGTCTTATCCTTACTAATTTGGCATCTCTGACATGATCAGCTGTGATATTGGAAACTTTTTATTTCCTATCCGTCAAACGTTTGATTGCATAGCGCTATCAGGTGACACATGTGTTAATGAATTATACTAATCACGTAGACAAAAGAATTCACTTTCAAGTCAAAGCTATTTTTCTATGCACCCATTACCCAACGTCTTTAGGTTAAATTGGCTTTTTAATAGACTTAAGGCGAAGTTGAAGAACTGAATTTCACGAAACCTAGAAATATTTACCCAATCCGCAGATCTTTGATCAAAGAAAATTTCAGACGTTCAGTATATGCCATCAAGAGAAAATAGCCTAATCCAAATTTAGTTTGAGAGAAATATCGAACCTTCCCTGACAACAGCAGTGAACATATTCATAATAAAAGAGGGTTTCATAATACATTCATATCATTATTAGTGGCTTCTGAGGCCCACTATCTTGAAGAGCCTAACTTTTGACTTTGACGTTCAATTGGGTTTTATAAATGAAATAGGTAGTCTACCTAACAAACAAGGATAGTTTCATTTGCAAAAACACGCAAGTCATCTATTGATGCTGAAAATCATATCATAATACTCGTGGCTAGATTCATAGTCCAAAAAACCTTTAATTCTTGGCTGATTTTATTGAAAGGACAGATAATAAAAGTGGGTGCTTTTTGCTTATTCTTGTAAAAAAAAAAACTATGCTTTTCTTGTGTTTTGTTAAACCCGTTAAAAACTTTTCAAACACCATGTATAATATACAGTTGGACAGGATTTTAGTAGCTCCATGAAACTGTAAACTTAACCAGGAACCCCTGAAAGGGGTGGACACGAACTCCGATTTTTGAAAAAATGGTATGAGGCCGAGGTTATATTTTGAAACAATGTCATTCATTCCTTATTAACGAGTAAAACTGTTGAACATGCATCTTGAAAGAATTCAGTCAAACTTTTTGTGTTAATATTTATTGACTAATTGTTCTTCACCTTGGTTTTAGAGGTCGCAGCACTCCTTTTACTCGTCTCATGAACGTTTGACATTCAGCTCTCCAAAGGATTTTAGTCCTCTTAACAATCAGGAAAATACATAGATGGAATCTTGCTTCACCCATTAGTCCAACTTCTGTGAAACAATGCTAAATAGAAGTATCTGTGGTGATATCTGGAGGGTTACTCCTCTTCCATCCTCTTCAGCACCTCCACGACGCAGGAACCATTTCTATAGGAAAATGAAGGAATGTCTCATTTTGAAACAAGATGGAGTCCAAGTCGGAGATGTTGTTGGTTGTAACTATTGAAGGGCACTTTTGACGGTTCTGGATCAGATCAGCCATCTGATCCGGATTGGAATTGGAACAAAGGCAATCACGACGTCCTTGAGACAAAATAAGTGAAAAACATGAGGATTAAATCTTGGATTGTGGATTTGATTGAAAATGTTTCAAGTCTTGGGGCTCAAGAAGGTCAGGACCACGCAGGACTGGGGCTAAGGGTCTTCAGGACCAGAGGATCATGTCTTTTCATTGCAGGGATAGGCTATACGTGCTTGATAGGGTTTGATTGATCTTCTTAGTTCTTAGATCCCTTTGTCCAGGAATTAACAATCAAATTGAGTCAAAAAATCCACACAATTCAATCTTGGTGGGAGCATTTCATTCTCAAGACTTTGAGAGGGTCCATGTAATCCGGGTTAGATTGTCAGATCACCAGATTGGGCTGACTGAGTCGAAAGGCAAATCAAAATATTGTGCCCATCCATTGCTAGTAGGCACACCTGATATGTTTTGAGTTCATCTTAATTTGTTCTTCATTTGATGGAATTCTTGACACTGAGGACTTCTTTCTTTGTTTTATGTGGACCTTAATGCGAACGCAGATTCCTCTTGGAAAGGAACCAAATTTACCCCAGAAACTCTCCTCCAGATCAAAACGGGGATTTTTATCGCGCTCATCCATTAGACAACTTGAACAAACTAAGAATATCTTACCTGTCCTTGAATTATCCTGAACTAAAAGACACAACCATATATAAAAGAAATTCGAGGATGGAACATCATTTATAGAACAATGCCAAGGTGACAAAACCTAAAACAAACTTGATTTCATACAAAGTTTGGCATGTGTTAGTTAAGTTCAGGATAATACATGGATGGGTTCAATTGTAAGTTCAAAGATATTAATAAGACGTTCAAATCGGATAATAAATAAGCTCGGAAAAGCCCGCTATTTTGTTGTTGATAATTCAAGGAATGGTAAGATATTCTTAAGTTGTTCAAGTTTTGTAATGGATGAGCGTAAAGAAACTCCCCGTTTTGGTCCGTGGGAAGTGGTCATTCATTCATTCACTATTTCATTCACTCGTTATTGGCTGAACTTAATGTCTTCGAAACACCCACATCAGACTGATTTCGGGGCGTGGGGTTGACCTTTACCAAGGCTAGGACTTGGCTGGAC
>CM021315.1:6109703-6121995 GCA_010645155.1 Tigriopus japonicus | reverse complement strand
TAATATACAGTTGGACAGGATTTTAGTAGCTCCATGAAACTGTAAACTTAACTTACCAATGAAAGCTTTGTCCTCTCATGCTAAAAGGAAACAATCCTTCATTTTAGAACGCAATCTCGCATTCTTTAGGCATCTCAATCTTCGAAGGTTTAAAAATGAAGGAAGGCATGAAATCACTCACAACCATTTCTGTTTCTAAAATCTGCTCATTCAGTTAAAATCGACTTGTTTTACATGTTTCATTGAGAACTCACATACGTGTTTTTATAGACGAAAAAGCTCCACCATCCTACAACTCGATCCAAGTTTGGAGAGCCCTAAAAGGAATGGCTGCGTTTGTACTCAATGGACGTGCTTGCTAGTGATTGGCTCTCATTAGTGGCATATCTATCTTCTTTTTCTTCTTTATATCACGTCGACAATATCCGTGTTGAACATGGCTTTGTGGTTCATCTAAATTTGCGTCATGTGGTCAGAAGATGACAACAATACGACGCTTCTCGGTGGTCGACTTCATCCACTGGATTTGCTTGCGTTAGAATTACTTCCAAGTACAACCATTCAGCTCAACCCTCACATATCAATCGTCTTTGTATGCTAGAAAATACTTCGGATTCATGTTCAAAAAGATATTTCCCCCAACCAAATGTCTTAAAATTTCATACAAGTTATTTCAAATTAGTTCTCGTTGCCCACCAAGCAATTGAATTGATGCCGATGTTGAATCATTTATTCCACAGAGGGGCGTAAAAGCCATTAATTATGGTACAATACACAAGACCCCAGTTGGTGGAGCAGCCGTCTGTGGTCGCTGGAATCAACCAGCAATTGCCTCAGTTGGATTCAAACCGTCGCTAGAAGAAGATCTCACAAGATGAGATGTCTCCTGGTGGTTCCCGTTTCATTTTTCCTGCTAGCCACATCAGTGCATTCTCAAACTGATGACAAAGTCTCTGAAGACGTGGAGTTGCTGGAGGATGTCCAATCCGATCCAAATACAGAAAATGAGGAATACCATCGACGTCGACCTAGTCATCACAGTTTTGGCCATGGCCATCACTCAGTGATTCACCCAGCTCCCCCCGTCGTCAGAACCCGAGTGACGGTCCAAAAAAGGATCTTGAGACCAATCATTCGCGATCACGGTGTTGGCCACGTGATTCCTAGACACGGGCTTGATCATGGCTTTGAAGGCTCTTATGTGGCCGTTTCTGGTCGACCAGGGGAGAGAACCATCCATGCGGTGAACGGACGAGGGAGTGTGGCGGGTAAGTTTGATTCAAGTTTAGTTTGTCGAATAGTAGAGAAACATGTACAAGGGATGGACTGAACGGGCTCTTAACCGAAACCGAAATATGAACCAAAATCAGTGACTTCATTCAGTTCTGACAAACTCTGAATGATAAAAAAAATATGTTGCAGAGCAATTTTTTTTGATAAAACAACTCTAATATTAATCCATAGCTTTGTAGCGCACTTGTTGGATTGAGATTTTGTTAGGTGAAATTATCACAGATATCCCCTTTTGTCCTTGCCCTTTTAAGGTCCATTGTTAGGAACATGCGGCTAGGAATTAAGGTGAGAGGATTTTTTTCAGAAAAATGTGACATGATGATGCAAGTGTTTTTACAAACTTCAAGTTGAAGTTTAGATTCATATAGTTGACTCCACTATTATTGGCCCGTTATAAAATCGATGATTTACCTCCTTATATCTAAAAAGGGACCATTGAAATAGTTCAAAACCGCATGGTTCATAACTACATAAGCAACATCCAAGATGGAACAATGATTACAAATTTATTTGAAATGGATCAGTAATGTAATGGACATGGGAACTGGACTAGTTGGAGGCTTGGGCAAAGGATGAATGGCTCAAAATTCTAATTGAAGTGTTTACCAATCTAATGATTGATTATAAAATGAGTCCTGAGGGGTGCTACATCAAATTAGAGCGGATCAATTGACCGACAATCAAAATAGAGCATTTTTTTGATCGCGTAGTCAAATGAGCACAGAAATCAAAAGAGAGAAAAAAGAGCGCCAGTACAATTGATCCACAATGATGTTAGAGTAAATGTGATGCAAATGATAAATATTTTAATGTCTGAGAGTGTAAGATAACGATAATTTTTTATAGCACCATTTATTTTTATAACTTTTTTCCTCAATGTCATTTTAACCCTTTTATTTACTTACCATGATTTGTTACATGTCTCGTCCACACACTCATTTATCTAACATTTTTGTGTCTGAGTTCTTCTTGAAAATATTCAATTGGATTTTTTCTTTAAAGCTAGCGATAGCTGTACTGTAAGTCATGGTGTTCATCTTGAAGAAAATGTTTTTTCAGGAATAATTCTCCGCTGACTGCTGATTTACTGAATGCCCCACTTTCACATCTTGAAACTGATTTTTTTCTGTATGAAATTGAATCATTTCCAAAGAGACCTTGTCAAGAACATGGCGTCTTCCAAGCCATGGCTATGTTTGAATACAATTTTTGTGACCAATATTTCGATTGCATGAAGCCTTGCAAAACAAGTGTGATAAAATTCTGACAAAAAAACTTTTAAAAGCCTTTTAAGAACAACTTTTGTCTCCCCTTTTGGGTTGTGGTCTTCACCACAACCCAAAAGGGGAACCCATTTCGGATATACCTTGTTTCTTGTTTCAATGACAAATATGTTATTATTTCTGATTTGAGACTAGCATTTCTAAATTTAATTGCGTTGATTAATATCGGTGGTAATTTGATGAACATATTGGCTCTCTTTTGATTTTCTCTCTTCTGATTTTTGCGCTAATTTCATATGGCGATCAAAAAACCGCTCTATTTTGACTGTCGGTCATTTGTTTTGCTCTAAAGTTATAGGACACCGTCCTTAGACTGTGATTGTCGACGGCACAATACAGTCAAAACCAAACAGGGTACACAATAGATTATTAATATCAGTATATGGAGAGGGGGATAATAATTTTGTTCACCAAAAATCTATAAGATGTCGTTATTAATCTTGATCATGGAAGAGAAATATGTGTTCAAGATTCAAGATTGTTTGTCGCCTCCTTTGACACCGTCATTTGTACCTCAGTTCTTGCAAGGGTTCTCCATGGAGATACAGGGGATATGATTGATTTTGCCTGGACACCAATAATACTGGAGTCAACTGTATGTAGAGCTACAAAAATTAGTTGGCTTGGGACAACTCCAATAAAGCAGTAAAAAGTCAGAAAAACAATGATTTGCCGTTATAAACTTGATTCAATGCCAAATTTTAAGGTTTACTTAACTTTTATGTTAAGAAATGTCGAGGACACAACTTCAGTCTGTTGATTTCAGGAACCGAAAAATGAAGTGCTGCGAATTCAAATTGACGTGATCCATGATCGTTTGACAACAATTTAATTGACCTTTTGACAACCCCATCCCAGCTACACTGCATGTTGAAAATTATTTCCGTCGAATACTAATCGAGTAACAAATCATAAACTTGCGAATACTTTTAAGGACTTGTTTTCAAGGCTTACCTTTTGGTCAACGACATATGGAGTAGAGGCTCCATTACCAGGGTTGGCCGGGGGATCAACTTTTTCGATTTATCCCCTTTACCCGGGGATAAACGGGATAAATTTGGGAATAAACGGGATAAACGGGACAAATGGGGGGATAAACGGGATGAACCGGTGGATAAACGAAATAAAGCCAATTTTGTTCCGCTTTTGACATGTTTGAATAATTTTTGGCATCCCTGAAAGTAGCCGATCAAACTAAAGGCTTAATATAAATATTAATGAAATATGTTTACAATATTTAATAGAATATATAACAGAAATAATTGTTTTATATCATTAAATTAATAAAAATATGCTACAAAAAGCCTACAATTGACGGTACTTGATGAGACGTGATGAAATTGAAGAAATCTTCCAAAGTTGAAGATTATATAAGTCAGAAAACTTCATGCTCAGTAAATGTAACACAGAGACACAAAAATGAACTTATTTCTAGAAATTAGGGAAAAATGTTTGCAAAAGAAGGGAAATCCCCTTTATCCCCGTTATTCCCAGGAGGAAAATCCCGTTAATTCCAATAAACGGGACGCTTTATGGTTGAAATAGGACAGCGTTAATCAGATTGCAGCTGCGAAGCTGCGTTTTGACTTCGGAAACACAAACAAGTAAAAGCTAAAAACCTAGGAGTTTTCATTGTACTAATGGAAATAATTTTTGTGTGGGACTTAATTGAAAAAAAGTGAGATGTTGTGGGAAATATAGTGTTAGGGAAATTTGTGAATAATTATAGAAACAAGGAAGAAATGCTTGAAATGTACGAAAAATTGCTTGTGAGGTAGGAAAAAATGCTTGAAGAGTAATAAAAAAGGCTTGAAAAGTAGGAAAAAAGCTTGAAAAATAGGAAAATCCCGTTTATCCCATTTATCGCTTTTACTACTTGAAGGAAAATCCCGTTCATCCCAAGGGGGATAAACGGGACTCTTTTCGGAGGGGATAATCCCCCCCGACCAACCCTGTCCATTACTATTTGCAACAGAGCATTGTCTGAAAGAGATGAACTCCTTACCATCAAGTCCTCCATATGGCCACTTTTGCAAATGTTCACTTCATCGCCTGACCAATGCAGATTATCTCCGTTTCGAAGCAATCGTAGTTTGAGAGTTCTGATGAATTGAACTATGGCATTGGGAGGAATGTACACATTTGGTTACGTTAACTTTGGTTCAGTGTAAGATTATCCAATAATTCGTGTGTTTAGCGACATTTTAATCACTTGCTTGGCGCTGGCGCGAAACATGTATATGCAATAATGTATGTTAAAAATACGTGAAAAAATTGGAAAAGTTGAATTGCCAAATTTGAACACAATTATGCCTTAAAATTGAACAATTATTAAAATTATTAAGTTATTAAAATTGAACAATTAACACAATTATGCCTTATAAAAAGATGCCTTATTTCTGAACAAAAGACTGATCAACTAATAAATGCAAAAAAAGTAATCAGAATCAAGTGGAATTGAATCAACATTTCTTTCTTTTGTTTATTATGAAAGCAATACAAAAAGCAAATATACTCCGCCCTTTCATTTATAAGTCAGGTTTCTCGATTAAATTATTTCATCTTTTCTTTTAGAGTGTAAAAGTCAAAAAAATGTTGAGAATGATGTTAAACTTTACAGGGTAGTCCGAAATTACTTTCCCCTCAATTTTAGCAATATTTTATGAAAAAAGACGATGCCAAAGCAACTTTTTGGTAAAAATAGCAGAAAAAAGCAGAAGTGTTTACCTAATGATTATTTACTTATTCCAAAAAGCAATTCAGTCACTATTAGGTTTTGAAGCGTGCGGTCAAAGCTGGGATTATTTTGCAAACTAGAGTGTGCGTAATTTGAGTTATAGTTTAGTTTCTAATCAAGTCCATCAATTTCACCAAGACTTCCTTCCAGTACACCAAAAGACGTTTCCTTAAACAAATATTTCCTCAACATAAGTATGATAATGTTGTGTTTTGAGTTATATTTTGTTTGGTATGGGACACTACATACGGATGAGGCTCAAAGTTTTCACATTGAACCATGTGCTTTTTGTTGAGTTATGATTTTCAAGATTTTTTTTCAACTTTTCAAATCACGAGTCAACTCAATGTTTTCATTAACAAGAAAAAAGATGCCTTATTTCTGAACAAAAGACTGATCAACTAATAAATGCGAAAAAAGAAATCAGAATCAAGTGGAATTGAATCAACTAGAATCATCATCCTAACCAACATAAGTCATTCTCACCAAATTTAGCACCATGAATACGGTTACAAATAATAGTACCTAAGCAGGACACTGGAAGCTACGTAATTTATCATTTCCCACAAACTTTAGAGCTTTCTTTAGTTAACCCACATGTTGAATTTGCAAATTCTGAGAAACCATTCATTTCTAGTTGAACCCGGTTATGGTGGTGTAGTCCACCCTCGAGTGGCGCACGTTCGTCCAGTCTACGATTACGATTATTACGACAGAGGTGTCAGCGTAGACACTTTGCTACCCAAATGCTCGTATATTAACACTGACTTCGAAGGCAATGATGTGGGCGATGGGCGGGGCCTGACAGCTGGATCCCCTTATGCCTGCAAACAATCCTGCATTGACCAAGATGGCTGCGAATTCTGGACCTTTCGCCGGGGATGGGCCAGGGATTGCTACCTCAAAAGAGGCGACGGTAACAGAATCCTTTCTCAACTTTCAAGTGGAATCACTCAACCTCATCTTTTTTGTCTTCTTCAGGCGACCGTTCTCCAAATAATGTTCGACGAAGACCGGGATTCGTCTCCGGGTCCAGAAGCAACGATTGTGTCTGTCTTGAAGATGGTGGCGATGAGATCTGTCCCACTAGGAGGCGTGGTGGTCAAGCTTTCCCATGGAACCATCGATCCAGCCGTCCTAGATTCGATTACGATGACTACGATTTTGATGACATAGATGATCGTGATGTCGAAGTGGCCACTAGAAATAGGGACAAAGACGATGACAGCGATGAGGACAATGATAACAATGGTAGAGGCCGTCGAAACCGAAACCGGAATCGCAACCGAAATCGGAGTAATCGCAATCGCAATCGCGGTGGTGGTGATGATGATGCTGAAGATCTAAGGAAATAAAACCCTCTCATTAAATTAAAAACATGCCTTGATAAATGTGATAGTAAGCACGAGAGGAGTATTTTACGTAGGGTTTTAAAAGAAAAGGAGGACTAAGCATGCAACAATTCGTGTCAGGGAAGGAACAAAATAGCAATTAGTGAAACGTCTTTGAAATATTCTTAACATATTGCACGAATGCCCTAAATACTTCAATTGCTTGTCATATCTGGTTCATACTTCCACAATGTCCTGAACTTAAAAGAAGATAATGGTGCCGGTTTATTTTAGAATGTGGTGCTTGTGGCGCATTCTTCTATTCCTGACTTGAACATTTTTGATGAATTTGAAATTTTTTCCTCGTTATTCAACGTTGCATGGAGCTAAAACCAATTTGGACCATATTTGATCCTCTAAATACATGTTCTAGTTAATTTCATAAAGAGATTTTTAAGGGGAGGGCTCGAGAGACGTTAGTTATATAACGTTCGCATTCTTTAAAAAATCGACTGTGTTTGTCCTCTTTAAAATCGAGTTGTTGGGGGGATACAACAAAGACCAAGTTGTTCATTGTTGGTTCGCAAAGGCCGAACTTTCAATCCATACCACCGGAGATCGTTGGAACATTTTGGGAGCACGAAAAGTCTAAAGTTGAAAGAAGGATTTAGCCTCTTCTACGTCGTCTTCGTCGTCCTCTTCTTCTACTCCTCAAAATCAAAATCCATTCTAATCTGAAAGCTCAGAGAAGTAGGGAAGAGATAGAAACCATTGAAAAATGAGGCCCTCAGGCGCGTGGAATGACTTGAGAGTTGCAAATGTAGAACTGAGATGGCAAGTGAAAAAAGATCCATTCAAACCAAAGGGAACAAAGAGAATAGCTGCATAACCCCTAAATGGTTAGCAGATAAGCTTTCAACTTTTTCCCGTTAAACCCTAAAAGGAACTTTTAACACTAACTCTGAAAACGGAAAAACGAGTTCACCCACATTTTCCGATACCTCCTTCGTCAGGGGGAAATCCACGAGTCAGTGTCACCATTTGACATTGGTCGAAATATGACCTCCGGCAACCCTGACCTGAGGCCAGACCTTTCGCCTTTCAGATAGCCTCTCTGTTTCTCCATCTCGGTGTCAGTTGTTGTCCCTCCTTGCCTTTCTCTATCTACTAGCTCTGCGATTTCTCGATAGTTCTTCTTTCTGGGTCTGAATTCCCTCTGTATATATTTGGAAGAATGGCCACCACCAACCATGCAAGGGACAAAATCTACGAACGAACGAGTCATAGTAGAACTGGAAGAAGGAGGAAAGAAAGGAGCCCACTCCCGGCCCACGACTTCAGAGTTTTCTTCGGGATTTGGTTATGTAGCACCTTGCGTCTCCTCGCCTTAAGAAACCGAGGAATCCAGCCAGAAATGGGTGGGTGTCAAAGACGGAGGCGAACGATTCACGCACACTCCTCTCTTCCAGATTAAGGGGTCGGTCGGGTCCTGAATGAGGAGTGAGTTGACGCGGGTTCGAGCCTGTTCGGGGGGTCCTCGTTGTAGTTGATGCTGTTGTTGTTGCTGTAGCTGGTCCTTCGTCGTCGACTCCGAGCTCACCCCCTTCATGTGTAGACGTCCGCCACTTATTAGTCGATCGCTTTCCTGGCACCAAAGACCAGCGACCCGTGTTTTTGACGAGAGAAGGACTCCGAAATGACCATGGACAGGAAGGGACACGAGAAGACCGACGATGCCGACGCCGCCATTGCCATCGTCACCGACGACGGGTCGAGTAAAAGTGCCTTTCCGCGAGCGATCCCTGCTTAAAACTGAATTGGTGGGCACACGACGGCTTTGGATGAAGAAAAAGAAGGAGAAAGAGAAAGAGAGGGCGAGAAGTATTAGGGAACCTTCCTTTTTTCAAGTCAGTTGTGAGTGAAACACGTACCAGTGATCAAGGCGTACTCTATCCCTGTTCCATTGTGACAAGTCCATTGTACTGAACATCTAGTGTCGAGGCTCGAATCGAACGTGAACACCATGGTCGCTCAAGGCCCTTTGGCCGTTTTGGTGGCATGCTTCTTGTTGGACTTGGCTACTTCGTCAACTTTTGAGGTAAGAGACCAACTCAATCCCTAGTTCAATCCTCGGGCATGGTCTTCTTCGTCTTCTTCTTCTTCAAGTGGGACCAATACGCGCTTGGAACAGCCTTTCTTCGACAGCCTTCTCGGCCTGTCAAAAGCCTTAGCCGTACAGCCAGCATTAAAACATAGAAAAAACGACAGAAGCAGAAAGAGAGAAAGAGAGAGGCTCTTCGAACGAACGTCGTCGATACAGAGATTGGAATTTTTAAGCTTGACAAACGTAACCTTCACGGTATCTTCAGTGTGCCTGTTAACAGGTCTCTTGAAACTGATTCAAATCCATGGAGCAGAAAATCCTCACGACTCATCCGCATATTCAAACATCCTAGGTTATGACTCCTTTACCAGGCCTAGAAGTTGTGGACGACGAACGACCCCTTGAGTTACTCAACTACAAATTGTACCCCCTGCCATTCAAGAAAACTTTTGAGCCTGCCAGAGCCTATACAGATGAACATACAATACAATACGGCACCGAGTTATGAGCCAAGCAAAGAACCCTTGTCGTAATTCAGATCTAAACTTGATTACACAGCCCTCCAAGACGAAATGAAATCTTCCTGAGTGCGATTGAATTCGCATATCACATCCAATTGTCGATTCGTTGGCGATTGAGCTTGAGCTCGATTTTCGAACAACTGGCAGGAGTGGAAATTCGACCCCCTCTCGGCATTTTTTCATTAAGCCTCCTCTTAATTACTATCGACGAGGGGAGAGTGCAGTATCCTGTTTACTTCCGTTGCCCGAAGACTAGGTTCCCATTCTTGAAGTAGAGCCAGGCATTTCACTCTTCACTTCAAATCCGAATTCTCTTTTTGATAACCAACCTTTAACCCCAAAGAGTTTACTTTGAAAGGATTTCTGATTTTAAACACGGAATATCGATTAAATGTAAAGTAAAGCAACCATTGGCAGACGTTCACGAGATCTGTTTTCATGTTCAATATGGCGAGCGGACAAACCACTCACATTCACTCATCTCGTCATTCATTAAACGTAGATTCAAAATGAGCTCCTCGTTGCCTGAGAGTTGAACTTCCAAATTTGGGTGGAAGCGTGCCGAAAGGTGTGTGTGTGCGATAATACACTGATAAGAACCTGACTAGGATTTAATGTTTGCCTAAAATGGAGGTTTCAGGCACAAAAAAATGAACGAGGTAGAAGGAAAAATAAACGCCTCACTTGAGTGCCACGATGATTAGCAACGTACAGGGTAAATTAGGCAAGGAGGCAAGACAGATTGAAGGTTCTTAATAAGGCTTCCTCACTCACTTTCTCTTTACCATATCCAAAATCGATTCTTCAACTTTTTGTGGAAGTCCTTCAAAATCGCAAATCCACGCCGGAGGTCAAGTTTTCGGGATCTATTTGGCTGAAGCTTCGTGTTCCTCAAGCGAATTAGTTGGTTCCCATATTGATCCCAAATCAAAAGAGAAGAAGATTACGAGAGGCTATGGTTTCAGGTGCATTGTTGCTAGTTTGTGGAAACGACGGGATCCCTTGGGTCTCTTTGATACACTACTAATTAAATATTTGGCTGATAAGACGGCAGGGCTTTCTCTGTTGTTCCCCGAATGTGTGTTCCAGGGAGTCTTGGTCCACTTTGTGTGGGCCAGGACTGATCTTTCGCTTGGATCTGGAACAATTGTCGGCGGTCCGTCCCAGGGCTAAACACCATGTTTTATTCATGGGTTGCTTGTCAGAGCCCTCAACTTTGAAGTAGATAGATTGTGCACGACTTGCAGCATAGCACGAAACCTGCTTACAAGTACAACTCCCGCTATGGACAACCGTTCATACGAACAAGGATCGAGGCATATAAGAGTGAAGCCGTGAGAGCCTCTCGATCGGAATCACAAATAGAATTCTATATACATACGGACGCACGACCCTGATTTGGTGTGAGAACGCTGAGTAGATAAATGTGCGGCTCAAAGGTTCATCTTCTCTTCCAAGAAGAGAAGGGACAATTAATCCATACCTATAGCCATTCAAGCGAGCCTTAAAGGACAGCTTCGGTTGGTTGGATTACTTTCCATTGTACGAGCTCAAGGCTTCAAATGGTCAACGAGAACGGTCTTAAAATTTCTTTCCTCCCTAAACCAATTTTGACTTCCTGGCTCGGAAAAAGACCATTCCCCGTGGTCTTTTTTCGACTTCTTCCCACTCTCCCAAGAGATGAATAATCATCTTGACCTTTTTCCCCCAGTCGTGGCCTTTTGTCAGGCAATTCACCACCAGGATATGAGAGCTTGAAGAGAAAGGGTTGCCATGGAAATGATCTTGGCATAGAAAACGTAGATCGAGACGGAAGACAAAGTGAACATATGTGAGCTCTCTGAAACCCATGCGAATCCCCATACTCTCATCACTGAGGCTTTACCGTTTGTAAATGGGATTAAAGGGTGCTTTCAAATAATGTACCCTACTGCTGACCTTGTGCCTGCTCTTGTTTACCTACGTTAATTGACAGGTATTAAAACTTCGTCTCCTGGCATAATCTTCGTTCAAACAATCGTAATGCAACTGAAACCGTCTCTCATCTATCTTCCACAAGCTAGCTAAGCTCGCTAGAAAGATGAATGGTCCGTCTCTCATTCCACAGATGAATAGTAAAGTAGCTTTGATTTGGCAACCCTTGAGACTAGTCCATCTCTTTTCTCGGGTCCAATCTCTGGTTGAAGAAACCAAATTTGCGGACTTGAGTCTTGGTAAAGGAGCAAGATGGAAGACGTCCTTGATTAATGATCCTTCTTTCATTTGTCAAGTGATAGGAAGACAAGATATACTCTAGATATACCTAGCGGGCTAAATGGAGAGAAATGTCACTCCCATGAACAAGGGTTTTGTTATGAACACAGTTTGCTGTTTCTCTGCTTCCCCAGTCATGGCGCCAAATTCAAAAATACGTCAATAACCTCATGTGCTTGTGCTTTCACTCGAAATGCAAAAAAGGTTCCAAGCTCCATCAATGAGTTGGACTCAGTTCAAGAAATATACTTGCAACTCAACCAACATGACTATGGGTCAAATTATTAAAAATCAGAAAATAATGTGTACCCAGAGGGTACATTCAAATATCAATTCAAGAGTACCAATCAAAACTTTCTAATCGTTTGACATTCAGGACTCGTGCATCATTTGGTCAACCTGGCCCGCTGTCCAGTTGTATTTCAAAGCATAGATATGCATAGATAAGACAGGCTCAGTCAACTCTCCCTATGATTTTGTCGCATGATTCTGGGGTTAACTCCCTCCAGGAAAGAATGGCCACCTTTTGCAATCACCCGCCAACTTGGGCTTAAGTGTAAACGACGACAAAGAACGTTAAGACAGTCAAGAGAAGAAAAAGCTTCAAATTGCGTGTTATCTCATCTAAAAACCCAATTGCACTGGGTAGGAATACCTGTGTTTTCAGATGCCACAATTATGTCATTGATTCAAAGGCTCTAAAGAACTTTTTGAGACAAGCTTGCTTTTCAATAGTGCCCATAATCCCCCATGCTCTGGCTTTGAACATT
>CM021315.1:6069305-6109485 GCA_010645155.1 Tigriopus japonicus | reverse complement strand
AATGGGATTCCCTGTAAAGAGAGTTAATCATTATTATAGTTTCAATAATTAATGTTTATATGAAATTTGATCTACCAATGAGTTACTGTTGGCAGATCTATACAACCCTTGTATAGTGGGTTGGTCAAGAATAGTTTTTAAAAATTTGTCCAATCCTGCCTTAAATGCTGTTAGAGGATCAGCTCCTACATATTTCCAACGAAGGCAAATAGGCAACAAATTGAACAATGAAGGAGCCCGATAAAGAAGAGAGGAGGACTTCATTGCTCAAACTAGCCTTGATTCCTTAGGATTTGGAGGTGCTCTCAGAGCGCACGTAAAACCTCTACGATCGCTACAACTGATCTCAAATCCTGGGTTAGGACAGAGCCCATGAATGCTCTTGAAAACATACAGTATCAGATACCTTTCATACCTTCTCTGAGTACTGTACAAACCTAACTTCTGGAGCCTCTCCCAATACGAGAGGAAAAGGATTTCTCCCGACAGCTTCAATCCGACCCCCAACAGGATTTGAACCTACGCCGTCTGGGGAAGCACTTACACCCGGCACTTTTAAGAACGCACTAGTACGCATGGCCACTCTGGCTTCCTTTGTCAAGAAACTGTTTGTCAATGCCCAGTGTTCTCTAACTTTTGATAATTAATACATCAATATTCCTTGGAAACTTTGGGCGCATTAAAAAAACCATTTTCCACCTATTGTCCCACAAAAATGAAAATGTCATATCTATACATATCTATGTTATGAAGTCGGAGTGTTTAACTACGAAAAGAATAATCTCAGGATAACACAACCTCTTAATCATGACATTTCTGACATTCTCAAATTCGAGTTTGACCAACGTATTTCATGTTTGAGTGTGCTTTGGGTGTTGGGATGACAATGGGCTTGGATACTAATGGTAAAAAAAGTTATTTTTGTGACCCGTTTGTCTACAATATCAGCTCTAAAATTGACAAATTTCTGCCTGGGCAGTCGAGCCACTCTTCTTTTTAGAGCACTTTGAGGTGCTCTGCCCAACTCCAGGCTACCAAAGCCAAAGCAATTTACCACGCAAGCGGCTGAGTGGGAGTGTCTCTTCTCTCCATTTAGCCCTCTAGATATACCTTGTCAAAGGTCGATCAAACTACGTTCTAACCTGGTAAATTAGTGAGTATTTCCAACATCTCCGTGTTGACTTTGTGTAAAGCCTCCTCAATTGGCAATTGTTCGAATAATGAGGGCTCTGTGACGGCCTCCTTGTAAACAGAACGAACGAACGAAGGGTACCATGCTATAGTGGGAAGGCGTGGCTTTTCACAATCAATCATGGGTAAAATGAATGAGGGGGAAGATGAGGAGTGTTTTTCTTTCCTCCCTTCGATGATGGTGATGGTGATACGGCCTCAAAACCCCAAAAGGCCTCCCCCCTCTCTTAACTTTTGCCTCCCATCCTCTGATCAAAGCAACGAACGCAATTGTGAGCACCATCATCCGAGATGTGTCAAGTTTTCTTCCTTTCAGCTCCAACCACACCAACTCTTTCGGTAGTGTGACTGTCAAAAGAGTCAGAAACTTGTCAGGAACCCCCTCTGATCGAAACAACCGATCCATCGCAACTCTTTCTAAGTGAAAAAAACGTCAGACAGAGAATGGCAAAAATTCAAAAGATATTCGAAACACTGTTCTGGATCCTCGAAACACTCACGTTAACGTTTCGATAAGGAGAGAAGAGGGTGGAAGAGTGTAATTAGTGCGCTGTTATGACAGCTGATGATTGGGTTTCAAAGACAACAAAGACATCAGAGTTGCTCACGATGAGCAGGTGCTTGGTCTGGCAATGTTCAAGTTACCCAAAATGTATGCTGCTTTGTAATTAAGATGATGAATGGTCTAAAGCTACGATTTGAAATTGTTTTCCAGTGGTCAAATACTTCCATGTTATCTAGATCGGCATCACAAATAAAACATATGAATTACAACTTTGAGTGATATAAAGCTGGCTCAAAAGGAAAAGTAAAGTTCCTACAA
Source organism: Tigriopus japonicus (assembly GCA_010645155.1). Classification (NCBI taxonomy): domain Eukaryota; kingdom Metazoa; phylum Arthropoda; class Copepoda; order Harpacticoida; family Harpacticidae; genus Tigriopus; species Tigriopus japonicus. Next base: position 6,107,471 of record CM021315.1, on the reverse strand, counting down.
GAAAGGTAGGAAATATGTTTTTCGGAAGCTTTTCGTGCTGAAAATTATTCTTAATCCCATAATATAGCGCAAGTTGCAGAGTCTACAATCCCAAAATAAGTCATCTTTCTAAGAATACAAATCGCTGGGTATTTGCCCAGACCAATCTCTGAGAAAGCCAACCAAGTTGTGGTCCATATTTGTTTCTTCATTTTCTTATCATCACTGGGTGTGTTGTTCCCTCAAGCGGCTAAGGTCTTTTTCCGCTCTTCTTTCGGCTTGTCATCTGCAATACTTCGGGTTTGTGGCTAGAGTGAGCAAGCAAAGCGGGAGGATGATAATGGTCCATGGGTCTTTCTTGAGCCATCATGGTTGCCACACAATCACTTTGCGAGCGTCGTACCACCAAACATGTGACAGTCACAGAGATGAAAGTGGGATGATACCTTAAATACTCACAAACGCCGTCCTTTTTGGTCTATTTTTGAAAAAATGGCAATCCTGGTTTTAGTCCATTCCCGGAAAATTGGTCCAATCGACTTGGCGGCTTGTTTGAAACTTGAATCTGAGTGGGAAGTTTTCTTGAAGACCCCTCGTAAGAGCGTGGGCTCAACCTTGCTTGGTTGGTCCGTAGTAGTCCCACTTCCCACTTGTATGGTTCGCCTCAGAAACACCAAGATTGTCCGTGACATCAAAATCTGTCGTGGATGAAAATTAGATTAGACGAGGATGACGGCATTTCTTGTGATGAGTATTGCGTTTAACCACAAGGCCAATGTGGATCCCAGGCAGTTCTAAACAACAACGTTTCAGCCACCAAGTCTTGTTTTGACAATGAACTAGCAATATTCGCCCATTTCGTGCATGCAATACGACGCTTGTTCCTTGTCTCAAACTCACAATCGCGGTTGTCACTGCATTGCATTTCTGGCCGCCCTCACTCAATCTTGCCTCCAATTTTCCTCACGAGTTTTCCTTGGAATGAACCAGAAACATTTGGGCGTGAAACTACGTCGAAAAAAAATTATCCTGCCTTTTTGTTCGATCGTCACGAGGTTCCTAAAGACGTTTCAAACCCGAACGTGGATGGAACAAACGCCTCCTCCATTAGGTTCCACAGTACAGAAAGAGAGCACAGAGTTTGGCATCAACTGGCGAAAAAGAGCTCGCTGGGCACACTTGGTGGGGCAAGATGGTTTTGTTGGTTCTGGGCTTGGTTATGAGTGGCACCAGTCCTGCATAGGACGGAATTCATTCTGAATACAAATGGAGAAGGAACTGGGCTAAGGAGGGGTAGAGAGACAGAGAGAAGGGGAATCTCTTCTCAAGACCTCTCTCTCCCTTTCATCTTGACTTATTTCCCTTGAGAGATCTACAACAGAGCAAGAAGTTTGTTGTCTTTACCGCCACCTTGGCGTATTTATCTAGCTGATCCTGGTGTTTCTGACATCATCATGTCGTGTCTCTGGTTTTGACCTTTAAGGTACTTTGTTTGCTTTTAAAATGAGTTTTTGAAACCAAAGTGGCTCTTTTACGCTCGACTGGATCTCCTTCAGAATTGAAATCCTTTTCCAACGAAAACAGAAGTGCCTTCTATTTGAATAGACAGATTTTGAGGCCCATGGAGAGCAGCATGCCTGCTTGCGTCTCTCGTTGGGATATTGAATTATAAGAATGGCCAGGCTCCCAAGAGAGTTTCGAGTGAGTGTGAATCTCATTATCGCTCAAGAGCGCAGATGAATTCTCACGTCAAAATTTGCCTTTAAAAACCTTGAGAAGCGAATGTTGAGAAGATACGTCATAGCATTGGAGAACAAAACACACTTTTTTAAAAGAACCTCATTGCTAAAGTTGGTGGTAATTTGCACGGTTCGACTTGAAGTTGAAGCCTCGGATTTGCATACATTTACATTCTACAGAGTGCATCAAATCACTAATTTGCACCTCCCTAGTATAGTGCTAACGAAGTACTACTCGAATGACTAACAGTTGTTGGCTCTGATCTGTGGCACACAAACCTTTAATGCTCTGCCAGGCAGTTCTGTGATCATTGGTGCCTCCGAAATCATGAGATAGGGACTGACAACTAATCTAAATGTAAAGTGTTTGCCGCTGCAAAAGAAGTTGATTTTGATGAAAGAGCCAGATATCTTTGCCTCACTTCCAAACATCAAAAAGAATAACTTGAAATGGAGTTTTCAAACATAAACCGGGCTCTTTGAGACGGTGCTTTAATATTTTGGCACTCAAGTTTTTCGTGTTTGTGAGGGTACTTCCAAACACATTTAGGGTGGTGCTTTCGAACAAGGGGAGGTAAGTTCCCCCTCTCCAAAAAATGACTTCATTCCCACCCTCCAATTTCGCCTACGAAACTCCATTTGATTTTATATCACCCTGGGCTATTCGCCCCCTCTGGTTTATTACGATAATGTCAGTGTTGCCAAAACCGTTTTGGTTTTATTTTTGGAACCAAATCTTTTGGCCAAGCATGGGATTAGGAGCTACCAACTCAAAGAAGACTGACTAGCTCTTATACAAGAGTGGTTTTGTCCAACTTCTTGAATTGGCAACCCTGAATGTACAGTCCCTTTCCAAGTTTGCTGCAGGCAGGTAATGAGGTCCTTTGGGATTCCATCTCAGTTCAAAGGGTCAAAACGAAAAAAAGGCGACGAAGGGCAACATGGATGATGCCTTACTAATATTTTTTGGTTTCGGATATTTCCTTCTCGGGACCCAATGGTAATGGAACGCATGTTTTGTGGCTTGTTGGGCGACAAAATGTGTCGCGGCCATAATTGAGGAGAGGTCATAAATGCACGCACACATGGTGCTTGCTGATAGGAAGCCAACCAGTTATCCGGTGAACCTTTGTCCAACCAAGCAAGCCATTGGATGGCCATTTTCGACCAACGAGGGTTCCACGACCCTTAATGGCTTACTTCGTTTACAATACAGGGTGATTGGGTGCAACACAGGGCCATTAATTTGACCACAGAGTGACATCCAGTCAATTTGGCCACCTGCGTCCAATCTTGCTTCCTTTCTTCCAAAATGGAAAGGAGCGAGAAAGAGCGAGAAAGCGAGCGAATGAGGTTACAAAACCTGTTTGAGAACTTTTCTTGATATGGCCTTGAATTGAAAGCAAGGCCCTCTTATCGGTCCATCTGGTCGGAAGGCCAAACGCCATCAAGAGGAGAGAGAAAGAAAAGAAGAGGAATCCTTCAGCTGACTCAGGTGGTCGTGATTTGATTGGGCTGGTTCATCAATTTTTGTCGCTTTGAATGGAGATTGCATCTCTCTCTTTCACAAGAATCAACCAAGAAGAGCTGAGGGGGTTCTCGCGACTAGCAAATCGATTTAGGATCACGGTCCTTTCCAAACCTTACAAAGGGATCTTTCTTCAATCTTTTTTATCGTTTTAAGACTTGCCGTATTGAAAACTTTTGGTACTTTAGAGAGCGAACGAGTTCAATCTGGTCTGATGAAAAGACGTCAATTGCATCCAACAAATTGTTTCAGCTTATTTTTGCTCACTTTTTTTAGCGAATTCGCTTTTGCCAATCCAAACAAATTCATGTCCCTTATATCAATACATTTAAATTCACGAAAGTACATAAAATATTCAACGTTCCCCAAGGCTCCCTTTTTACAATCTGAGATCATGCTTTATCTTACATGTTACAAGTGGCGCCCCCTAAACTCCATTAATATGCAAAGGCAAGAAGGTTAAGCAAAAGTATCGGAAATTGATTTCCAATAACACTTCTCAAGATCCTAAAAGGTTCCCTAGAATGGCAGCTCAGCCATTCAGAATATATCCTAGATTTGTGATGATGGGGAAACGGCAGCGTCCCATCTTTCATTTCCTCTCCAAGGTTCTGGGACTTACTCACATCAAGTTCTTGGCCAACTGAGCCAAGTATTGGTTCTTTTCCTGAAATTGTTACCGAAGGTTTTGAGCAAATTGTCTTAGTAATTTGATTTCTATATTGTAGAAAAATGTGTACTCAGGAGAGAACGTTAGTCGGTCAAAGTATTTGGAGAAATTAGAGGTCTGTCATTGTCAGGCGTCCCACATCTTGGGAAGACCTATTTGGCACAAGGCCAAGGCAATTGGTCGACCAGCAAATGACAGATGTTATTAGTTAAGGTTACCTCTGAAATGAAAGCTCTCATATTACTCAGGGTACGTAGATTGGAATAGGTTTTTTTGCGCATTGCCATGGTCTTCAGTCGTACTTGTACGTATTTTGTCATTAGCTTGAAACATGTTTTTGGAAGACCGTCATTTTTATAATCCTTAATTGTACAAGACTAGTTCAAATGCTAAATTTCGATATTTTTCGTCTCAGCATTTGGCTGACTTTTATTTGAAGCTACAAAAATCACCTCACAACTTTGATCAATGGAACCGGAAGGTTTTTTAGCAGATAAATGCGATAAACCTTTCTGATTTGCTCCTATGTCCCAAGTCTTTCTTTCAACGTGCCAAGTTTTTTTCCATCCGGCCTTTCGATTATCCAGGGTTGGCACATGGCTACGCCTCATTTCCCTTCAGGATTGGAAATTCCTCAGTGTTATTACAAGAAACGGATTCAACGCCAATGGACCAATGGAACCATTCCACCTGGAACACTAAATCCAATACTTGGCTTGGACAAACGTCCAAAAGTCCAAAGAAGTGTGAAAGTTCACCACCAGAGGCGTAACATTCTCTCGAGTGATCCATTTGCACTCTGTCTTAACACAATACAAAGGAAACCATGGAATGGTTTCTTCATGTTTTACGGCCATGCCAATTGGTCTTTCGCATGCAAATAGTTGAATCCTCTTCTGTGCAGATTTTTCTCCCCTCCAATTTTGTGCCATTTAGAGCCGTTTGTCCCCGGTTCACAGTGCAGCTCAAACGAGATAAAGTGGGCACTTAATCTCTCCCATCCTTGGCAGTATACTACCATGCTACCTCGTCGTCCCACTTTGGACCCAACAGGCCCTTAGCTCATTGAACGGTCCAATGTACTAGGACGAAACTGTCTCAAGGCATGAAATAAAATCAAAACTGATGAGAAAGGTAGGCTTTTCTTCCCAAAAAAGTTCCCCTAGGAAAGTCACTCCATAATCGAGTAAGATCCACCCACAGGGTGGGTAAATCCGCAAAGTCCCTCGTGATTTATATCCGCTTTGTGCACAACGTGACCATTCGCCAAAATTGCTCGAAGAAAATGGGAGTTCCCCCTTCCTTCTCCGAATTTTTTGAGGGAAGACTAACGTTTGCTCGCCTTAAAATGAGAATTCAATCCCACTCTTGTCCACAAGCACACACGTGACTGCGAATTGGTGTTTCGGATCAATGTCGTTGTCGTCCATGATTAATGATGTCTTGAGAATCCGATTTTTTGCTGCCATCCAAGGAAGCTGAGCCTCGTGTTGATTTGGCACAAGATTCTCGTTCTGTATTCTCTTCGCCTTGAAGATCCCGCTTTGACTACCACGTTCAGGTTCATTTTGACTGAGATTTAAGCTTGAACATAGGACGAAGATTACTTTTCAAAAATGTCGACTCATTCTTGAAGTCTTGGGTTCTATCTCTCTGTGTGAAAACCAATTCCTTCCTCATGATGAACAACAATTTAGACATTCAGACTGTCTAAGATTTGAGCTTGAACATTTGACATGGGGCCGAACGAACGAACCCATTTCTCGCCTTTTGTTGTATGTACGTTGGCTTATGGGGTCGAGATGTTTTTGAATGATAAGGCCAAAACCTAGAACGACACTCTTTTCAAGTGGGGTACTTGGGGTTGACTCTTGAAAATATATGCCATTCAACCATAAAACCATTCCCAACCATGTTTTTCCTCCTGTACTTCAACGAAATTTCATAAAAGGCTGATCATTTTGAACAAGAAGCCTAACAAGTGAGGCCCCCTTCATAAGATACCACATGAAACCTTATGTGGTTCTATTTCAAATTGAGTCAAGGTAAAGTACATCAAATTAGTCCACTCATATGAAGACTACAGTAAATCACGCCCCACTCTTTGTCGAAAAGCAGGTTTGAGCTTGATCAATTCAGAATTAGAATAATGTGCAGACGTTCGTATTCACCTTGGCATCCAACACCTTTATGAGGTTCCTTTGCCTTGCCCATTTTTTGGAAGTTTTTTACGTGACTCACTCTATGGGTTGAGCACACGGAAAATAACGAGCAAGTCTTCATCGTTATTTGCTATTCTTGGGACGAAGGTGACCATACATAGATTACTCTCTTTATGATCAATGATTTGCTGAAAATCTCCAATACTTTTGGCTTTCCTTAAGATCTTTTCTTTCTAAGGCGATGACATTCGCTGAGGATAAAAAACAAGCCTTAAATGAAAGGGGGACATTTTTAAGTCTTTCTAACTCGTCACCCTTAGTTGGGGCTGTATTACGGTCTTCTTGGGCAGTGATATCCATTTATGGAATACCTTCATTCATTCGAAACTTGGTGTGTAAATCTCAAGTCGAACTTCTCGGCTTGGCTTGCTTTGGCATGCAAATTCCAAATGGATTGCCAGGGTTTTATAGTTTGAGGAGTTAGGCAGCCCCTCTTGATCTAGTACAGAGACAGACAGGGGGAGCAGGGTTTGGAAGCACCACTTCCCTCTTGCCATAAAAGAATATCCCGCAATCAACTTGCCTGGAAGACGCAGATGATCGTAATACAGGTCATTTCTCCTTTAAGGTGTATCAGCTTTGTATAAGAATACCAAAATCAAAAGCTAGACCTTTTATGAGCTCGACGAGCAATGGTCTGACATGAAACGTTTTGCAACTTCCTTTTTTCTATTTGTATATTTAGTTGGTTGGTTTCCCTGGCTGAAGGTAAACAAAAGTGTCGCCGCCAGGGTTTGTGTGGTCAATACAATTGAAGGAAAACGATTTTGAGTTGGAATTGATGAAAAGATATTCCCTTGACATATCTCATAATGTGGGTTGCAAAAGCTGCATTTATTGTTTGGGAATCTCTGAAGTACATTTAGAGGTACAAACAAGGTACCTTATAACATGTCAGTTTTTGTGTCCATCCACGTATTCCAATGCAATTGATTCGGTCGTACTTTGGTTTCACAATGCATACGCGCTATAAGGTTTCTGGAAAATTAATGAAGTAGCTGAAGGTTCTCTTTCCACTGTTATTCAACATGCTTAAATGCCAACTTTATGGATCCGCCTTTACTTACTTCACTTGAATGTCCCTGAAGATATTGACTTCATAAGAAATGTGAGAAAGAAGACTCATGAAGTTTGTTCTATTTTTGTCTTCGACGAGGAGACTTTTCTTTGGCCTTCGTTTCTAGACTGATTTCATGCTTGGTTGAATTTGCAAAAATGGTTCTTGTCTTTGTGTCCACAGTTTTTTTTTTCAGACGATTCGACAACGTGCTGTGCATTGCTAAAGTTATGCTGCACGAACTATAAAATATTCATAGATGTGATTCAAGGCGGCAAGATATGGTTTTGGTCCTGATCTTGAGTTGGTGCGCCATCACTAAGATGGAATTGTAAGGCCTTTTGTGTGGCTGAAGGCATATACGTTGCTTTATAATCCAATCAAAACCAAGTGAGAATCAGTATGGGTTCCAGAAATTTCAAATTAATCAACGTAATGCAACGTTGAAGGCTGCCTGCTGCCTGTCCCTTTTCAGATTCCCTCTGGTTGTCTCTTTCTCTTTCTCTTTTGTGAGTCGGTTGGTCTTCTTGGCCTTTGAATGAGACAATAGGATTCCTGCAAAAGATCAAACAAACAAGCAGCCTCCAGGCCCTTCTACCAATGCCAAATGTTCCAACTGACTTGAATGGCATTTTCATTTTCATTTCCAAATAGGAGGAAGTGCCAGGGTTCCCATTATCGAATTATAAAAAAGTGCTATGTCACAATAGAACATAAAAGTTTATTAGAGGAAACTGTGCTACTGTACTTGTAAAAGGATGTAGTAGCTTGGTCAGACGCATTTGTCTTGGTTATACGGACGTCTGACCTCAGAAGTCAGCAAGCTTTTGTCCTATTACAGAAACCAGGAGCAAATGTCAAACAAAGCCTTTCTTTATTGCCTTTCCCGTGTTCGAAGAGAGCGTCAAGGCTGAAGCGTTCCATAGAACGACTTTCGCCTTATCAACTTGACTTGGAACATGCAACGATTTCTTGAGATCATTTGTAATCCGGATTTTCGGTTGTTGACAATCTCACTGCAGAACCAAAACAAATCTCAAGGCTACTATTTTCATCTTACCTTATTTAGATCCCATGTCGAATTGAGGGTAACAAGCCCAATGAATGATTAGCGCTAAGAAGTCATTAGGATTGTTGTTGCTACTTTTTCTGGCCAACTTAGGCATGACACAGCCTAGCTAAGGCCCCAAAAGAGGTGTTTGGCCTTGGGATATCCTTGGTTTCGAGCAAGCTCATTAGTTCTTGTCAAGAGCTGATGAGAATAGAAATGAGCGCAGCTGGTCTCTCCGGAGATAATGATGACATTTACTCCCCCGAGATTAGACGAAATCTGATTTTATCTTGAAGAAGAAGAGTCTAGAAAGTCTCCAGATTGATGCCACTACGTCTAGCAAACTGATCCAAATTCATCATCTCTCTTCATTTTTCTATTTTCCAGTCCACTACTTCTGAACATCATGATCCAATGGTGGCCATGATTTGCCCTGACAAGCAAGGCGACAAACTCAATCGCCTTTTCCATAACCAATATATGACAACCAGTGGCAAATGGGCGACCGATTTCGATCACAAGGCCACTTGTCGAACGGACAAAGTGGAAATCTTGGAATACTGCAAAAAGGTAAGTCCGAATGCTTTTTGACCTTCAAGGCTCCTTCTAGCCTTGCTTTCACAAGAAGATGGAGTCAATGTGATGGTGTGAGTTGCAAAGTAAACAAGATTGCGTTGCTCTCACGTCGTTGTTTGTCCGTTCTCTTGATGCAAGTAAATATTGTACCAATTTCCCATAAGGAACTCATTTCGACTCGGGCAAAGATGACCTTCTCGAGCTGACTTTGTCATGGTATTTTGGGTTCAATTGGTTTCTGGCTTCCTCCAGCATTCCGACCATGGCTACCTAATCTGTCAAAGATAGTTGTCATCGTCCATCTCGTGAAGGAAAAACGTGAAGACATGTAGAAAATGTGAGTGGGAATGCCAAATGTTCGAACCTAGGAACCTCTTTGGACCTTAGACCTCGACGTTTCTCACTGAATATTTGAATAGTAAAATATTTAAGATTGGAACTAAAACATCAGTGAATTTTTGTTGTTGAAGACCTATTCCGTGGTACTAATTAAGTCCCCTTGTCACAACAACCGGAACCGGTGTCCGGAACACGACAGATATTGCTTTTAAAAACGTAATGGCACCGTTGTCATTGAAACTATGAAAGAGAACTCTTTATAAGGAATGAACGTAACTGAAAAAAGCAAATAAATGGCCAGCTAAACAATAGAATATGGAATTGTTTAGTATTGGATTGCGTCGTTCTACTTGGAAGCTCCGCGATTCGATGGGGAAAAAGGAGGTCAATGCATCACCCACAATGAGTTCGAGCGTTCCAGTTAAATGTGTTCCAAGTAAAAAGAGAGGCTCGTTGGCAGTCCCAATGCCATTTTACCAAAGGACTTTATTTGGTGAACGGTTTTGTTAGAGGCGACTCTTTCTGGCCCATAGATTTGGAACAACTCAATGGGTTTTCTGCTTCATTCCAAGTCCTTAAGGATCAAAATTGTGTAGATGGAACCCAGCCAGGGTGGTTCGCTTACGTTTAACATACATGAGAGAGCTTTTTATGTGCTGAAAAAGCTTTACAGATGTGGAACATGGGAAAAGTTGTGGATCTGCACCACCAACTTGGGATGGAACAAGTTTTTAATTGCTCTATGCCAACAGCTTCCTCTTCTTCAGGGAACAACCCAATAAAGCACCATATACATTACAGCTTTTCCGAATGCTCCGCATCCCATTATCTGACTCAGCCCAATTTGTTATCAGTGTCTCCCAAGAGCTGGATGAATCAGAGCCGCTTTGACAAAGTTCAAAGATGAGCTAGACAGTCCCATTCCCCATTATAAATCGTCTCAAAGGAAATCAGCTTTCCTCTTGAAATAAGGGAAATAAACGACTTCGTTGGAACCCGGTATAAATATACGTAAATGAGATTTTTCATCTTTTGACGAAATCATTCAGAAGGGAACGTACGGTACGTACATTTGATATTCTTACCTTGTTTGCAATAACTTTGGAGAGAATAAGTGCTCCTTAAAAGGTTTCAACCTTCATAAGCCCATTGTAAATGTCGGGAGTTGAAACGTTGGGGAAAATGTACTAGCCATTTGAAGCGAGAAGTGTATCGCTCGTAATGAATATTCAGTGCTCTATGAACGTTGGTAGGTAGCTCTAGCATCAACTTTTCTGGATACCCTCAGGACTGAGCCAACAACAGAGCGTCGCTTCCTTTGGGAGCTCATATTTTAAATGTGAGCAAGGAATTGCATTTCGTGTGAAACAAGGGCTTAAATTGTGCCAGTTGCTCTCATCCGCTATAACATTTGGCATAGTTCAAAAGTAGAAGCAAAACTCGTTGGTCCATGATAAACGAGGATATGAACCTTAATACTTCCTCCGGCAAATTGAAATCCGCCTTCATTGCCGTTCCGCCCTAATCTTGCTTTAGCTAAGACTTTATTTTTACGAGCCTCGCTCGACGTATCCGACTCATAATCTTGTTCAACATTGTCGATAACATACCGCTCAATTCTTCGGATCCCATCATCCATCTTCGAGTTAGCTGTTCCATCCACCTTGTACACTATTTGTTCGGTCATAGTCTTCAATGAGGCACGATCGAGACTCGAGGTTCACGAACTTGGATCAATTCTGTGTAGGATCCATTCTGACCAGATTTAGAACAAAAAGCTGTTTGCATACTCTTCCTCGCTTTTCGTTGTAGCTTCTCGAGGTCCATGTGGGACCGTTTGTGGTCAAGTTCTTGGGAAAGTTCGTAAGCCAAGGCACAAAAAAAGTTGAGCCACGTCCCAAGCGCGTGGAACATGGATCTGAGCCTTAATCAGAGGGTTCTTCTAAGAGCCTGTGGCATGATCCTTCTTGAAAAGAGGGAGGGAAAGAGAAGAAACGTCAACCAGAGGAGAGAAAGTGGGACCAACCAACTATGGGTTACTGGGATGGACATAAAAATATAAGAAGTGCGTTTTTTCTGAGAAGGGAGTCTTGGCTCAATCGTGCTTGGAATTGGACAGCCTGTCCATTTTACAGTAAGGAGTTGTAAAATTGTAAGGAAGTAACGCTTCTACTTCATCGAATATATAGGACAAGTGTGAATAGAAACCAATTAAGCAAGACTGGTAGTTGAAGAACACACGTTTTACGCTTAGGCTAAACAGCCTGTCTTGGAAAGAAATGGAATGGAAATGAGACTTCTTTTACTGCAATTTCCACGACGACTCAGATGCTTCTCATTAAGTCTTTTCGAAGCATGCGACATTCTCCAGTTTCCTGGGTTAAATACAGACATGATTCGTGCTGTCTCAACATCGTTCCACATACTAATCCTTGGAAATTTTCATGTTCCCATTCTGTTGTTAACGATCCAAGTCTGTCCAATTAAGGCTTTCCTTTTGATGTGGATCCCTTCTTGTTCCAGGTCTATCCCGATATGGACATCAATAACATCGTGGAAGGCAGCCATTACGTCAAGATTGGAAATTGGTGCAAGCTTGGACGCAAGAAGTGCAAGAGTCCATCTCGATGGGTCAAGCCTTACAGATGTTTGGGTAAGTCAAATAATTGGGTGGCAAAGGATGTAGACCCGTAGATGGTGGTCAGGAAATTGGGTGGAGGTCTTTCATTGATCCCTGGATGTGGTTGGGTCTTGCAATTTAGAGTGTATGTTTTTCACTCAGAAGCTCTTTGCTCTCACAACTCTCAAGCAATCTACCCTTTAGAAAAGGTCGTTCCGCGTTCTAGTAAAAGCTCGAGGAATGAAATGGGGACTTGGTGTTGTTTCATTCCGAAACAATTTTGGAACATTGTACTTTCAACAAACTGACGAGAAACGAACGCTAAATGGACCTGAGCTCCAAATCCGATTAGATTAGCCTTTCGGTTTCGCGATGAAGAGAAATCGCTCAGCCTTTTGGCACAATTAGTTATCCCGGTGTTTGGTCTTCTTCTCCCATCTAACGAGCTAATCTCCTTACTTTTCCTCCTTAACACGCTTGCTTCACCATCTGGATCTTCTCGGTACCTTTTTTCCAAAATAACAACACCCACAGCTGGAGCCTTCCAAAGTGATGCTCTTTTGGTCCCGGAACACTGTCTTTTCGACCATATCCATAACCAAACACGGTGCTGGGATTTTGACAAATGGAACCAAACCGCAGCCAATGCGTGCCAAGAGCGCGGTATGAAGGTGAACAGCTTTGCCATGCTCTTGCCTTGCGGAATCGACGTCTTCTCAGGCGTTGAATTTGTTTGCTGTCCCAAGCACGGCGATCGCGCAAAGGCTGTCCCAGTCAAGAGAGGTGAATACTCAAGTATATTGTAGTTGTCCTTCAGTAACATTTTTGTTTGATTCACGGTGGTTTTGGCACATTTTAGTTCTTTTTTGTCTTTCAAAAGCATTGTTTAATTTGGGGGAGAAGTAGGTGAAGTAGAACGGAAATTGCGTTTTAAATGAAAACAGACGAAGTGGAATTCAAAATGGAAGTTTTTCGCTTGTGTTTTGTGGTAATTGAACTATTCTTTGGGTTGTCTCAAGGAAAACGTAATTGTTCCAAAATAGCCCTGACACAAGCAATTACCAGACGCTTGAGTTGTTACTGTGGAAGACTGAACTAAAAAAGAAACATCTTTTAGGATTTAGATCTAACATCGCAAAACTCTCGTCTCCAATAATGGAGAATAATATTTTTTTTTGATCTGCCTTCATTAACCTGGAACATCTAAAGGGGATAGATATTTGGCTATTTCTGTTCCTTCAATTTGCTTGCAAACACGAAGCAAGTCTTTCCAGACCTCTGATGCGGTTCCTTCCGTCTGCATCCTGAGTTCTTACCTTTGTGTAGAAGTCTTAAGGGCCTCCTTACCTGCTATTGTAACCTAATAAACGCATAGAGCTTTGGAAGTTATTCAACCATGAGCTTTCCACTCACTTATCTGGTGAAGGAAGGAAAGCTTGTTTTCTCTCTATCGTCATCGCTTTCCACGCCAACTTTCGAGGCCTAGAGATTCTCAATCAAACTGATACTCCTCTCCGGATATGCTCTTGAGTCAGAAGAATAAGTGCTGAATATCGAAATTCCCGCTCACACGTTGTGACAGCTGTCGCTGCATTTGGCTTCGAACGAGACTCTTTGAAGCACTTTATCAACGTGATTCAATATGACACCAAGCGATTTATGGCCCTCCATATTTTCACTCAGTCTCAAGGGGGGGTCCGTTTCCTTTCCATGGACTTTCTCTTCCATTGAAATTGTTCCAATATGCATCAATTTGCGTAGCTGGGTTGGAATCGAAAAACTGTTGAGATGGGAGCTGGATTTTCGGAACATGCTCGTTTCCATTTTTTCTTTGAACATGAAAATGCTTTTGGACCTTGTCCATGAATTATTCGCATTGATGATATAACTCACTATTTGCTCTCCCCCATTTTTGAAAGAGCTTGTTGTCTTTGAACAAACTTTAGGCTGAAATATGCAACTTCCTCCCTTTGCACATAAAAAGCGCCACACGTGGTTTAAATTGGCAATATGTGAGGTTTCCTTGTTTGTTCTCCACGGTTGGACTGTTTTGGACCTCCCTTTTTCTTCCTTAATTCATCAAAATAACCCGTTAATGAAAATAAACATCTTTTCAAGATGATTCAATCTAGTTATGTTAACACTCATGTATAAAATTTCAGAGAAACCCATCTCCTCTGCATGGCCTAACGAGCTCAAGCTCCAAGAAATTGAGAAAAAGTCAGAATCTAGCGAGGAATACTATGAGGATGATGATTGGGATGAAGAAGAGTACGAGGACGACGACGATTGGTTAGACGATGAAGACGATGATGATGATACCTTCGATGATGACGAGTACGACGACGAGTACTACGACGACGACATTGAGGTAATGTGAGACTGTAACAAAAGGCGGCGTTTTCATGTCCTTGGGACCAACCTTTGTTTCCTGGCCCGTTTCCTTTCGTATCCTCGGCGGCACCATTCAAAAATCATCTCATTTAGGGAACAATATCAGTTGGGACTTCTGCTTGTATTTCCAAGCTGAAAATGGCATTCTCTTCTTTCCTTCTCTGTCTCTTTCACTATACGTAGAGCCCGACATTTGATATTGGAATAGAAAGCAACTAAGCACTTCAACTGATCGGAATTGGAAACAGTATTGTTAAATTCATCAAATGGAGACCTTTTGTGCAAACGAGAAATCGAAATGGGTCAAGGATTACAAAGTACTAGAGATATCAAAACGAGAACATGAAGTCCCTCGTTTTATATTTTTTATGTGTCAAACAAAAGTGTTTCCCAACTAACTTTTCGGGCTCTAACTCGTTATTCCCACACATGCCTTGGCAGGATGAGTCAGTGGCCACTTTACGCTTGCTTGATTTTTCTTCTTGGTGTTATTATTCCTCTCTTGGTTGGTGGTGCGTGGAACATCATCAGTGATGCCATTTGGAACGAGAACCTCTCCCAATATCAAGGGACCTCTCGTTTCCTGTTAATAGTCATATACGTAGAGAGCCTTGACGAAGCTCCTCTCCCTAGAAAGGCAACACGAAACTGACAGTCTGTTGTCTGGTGGCTCCTGTATCTCATTCAATGATGGTACAAAGCCTTAAATTGTATACCTTCAGTGAGATAATGATAGGAACAACGAGGAGGAGCGTATGATCCAGAAAGTAGCTTGTTGGCCATGGAACAAACAACTCGATGTTATGTACGTTTTCGAACTCGAATGCTCATGAGCATATTTCTTTTCTTTGGGGATTAACTTTCGATCCTGGCAGAGCAAAAACAATTCAAATATGTGTCTCAATTTGAAGTAATATACCATTGAGACAGCAAGACAACAACGAAATGCCAACATGGATCAAATTCCAACGTCATTTACTTTTAAAGTTCCACAAGAGACAAACACGTTCTTGAGAGCATTTCCATGACAACTTAGGTTGATATTGTAGCTCTCTCACTGGATCAAATGACTTTGCTAGAATCATGTAATTGAATGGGATCATCTAGACATTTTTCCTCGGAAAAGCGAAGGATAATCTGTTTCTGAAAAGAAGTCGATTGGTTGGAAATGCTTTCAAATTTCTTATCAAGGATGCGAAAGGCTAATGAATCCAAACTTTCTCTCTTCTCTTCTGCTAATGATCCCATCTCGCTAACCAACCAACCAACAACAAACTACTAACACAGACCACGAAGAAAGCGGGCGATATTCAAGTAGCCGTACATTTCCCACAGGAGGAAGCATCCTCGTCCGTTTCTACCTCGTCCCCAACCACCACCACTTCAACAACCACCACTACCACTACAACCACCACCACGACAACTACGGCGAGACCCACGGCTGACCCTTATTTCACCCATTATGATCCCAAGGAGGAACACGATTCCTACAAAGCTGCTGAGCACCGATTTGAGGATCGACACCGTGCCAAGGTGTCCCAGGTGAGTCATTGTCTTTAGAGTAAAAGAAGTTTGCTAGTTCGGTGAGCATCTCATAGGAGTCGCGAAGGATGACAAGTTTTATGGGAAGAACAAATTGGAAGCGTTACTAAGCAAATTTTTTGATTTAAACCTGAAAGCTTTTGAAGCTATGGCTAAAAAACATAAACATGCATTGGAAATGTGCATTTGACTCAACTTCCTCAATTACCAACGTTTGAAAAAGATGGTTTATTCATGTTTCAAAATACAAGCGGCCTTATTAGTACTTTCATATAGTCGTAGAAAACTGTTTACCTCTTATAAACGACCCTGGTTGGCTAGTTGTTTATTTCTCTGACATATGTACCTATGTAAATTGGGAAGTGGGTAAGTAGGCGGCAACAAAAACAGCCAACCAACTTCTCAGAAAGTAGAGAGCACAGAGAAAGAACAGTTTCCAGGTTCGCTTATCTGTGACCTTATCCAATCCAAGGTTGTTCCATTTGAGGTTCAATGGAGAAGACGAAGTACGAGAACATGGAAAGAGGCCACAATGTCGCCAAGAGCTAAAACATTGACATTGCTCGATGAACAGGCCTATTCACTCGGATATGCCTTTAGGGGAGAAGTTGTAAGTTATGTGAAGAAGAGTAATCCCAGTCAAAGCGAGTCTTGAGACAAATTGAAAGTCTCCCAGTATTCATGTAATACATGGATATCCGGGTTGATGGCAATTCTTTTGTGAAAAATGTGCCAGTTTGGGAGTGGAACAAGTGAACTATTGATAAGGATGCTTTCAGGTTCATTGCGTTCGAGCTTTCAGATTTTGGGAGGTGGAGTCTAAGGCAGGGAAAAGTTTTCGAGATATGGTTGGTTGGAAGCTAGGCCAGGTCTCTTCCGTCAAGTTATTCAAGGCTGATGGATGGAGAGACGGATCTCATCTCGGGGAATCTTTTTTGTCGCCTCTTCCCTTCACTATTCGGAGAGGTGATGTGACAGAAGACTAATGGAACTTTTAATCTCCAGGTCATGAAGGACTGGTCTGATCTCGAGGAAAAGTATCAAGACATGCGTGCTAAGGATTCCAAGGCCGCTGAAGATTTCAAGAAACAGATGACCGAGCGTTTCCAAAAGACTGTCCAGGCCTTGGAGGAAGAATCCCAGGCCGAGAAAAGGCAGCTTCAGGCCATGCACCAACAACGCGTGATCTCTCAAATCAACCAGAAAAAGAAACTGTCCATGGTTTGCTTCACGAACGCACTCAACCAAAGCCCACCCAACACTCACCGTGTCCAGAAATGTCTACAGAAGCTACTCCGAGCTCTTCACAAGGACCGTCATCACACGATTCAGCACTACAAGCATCTTCTAGAAACCACTTTTGAGCAGGTACTCTCTTCAAAAGGTTTTTGATGTTCCAATTTGTAGCACATATTGTTATTCCTCCGAATATCTAGGCCCAGCGTGAGCGTGAAATCACTATCGATCATCTGGCCGATATCGACCGCTTGGTCAACGAATCGTTGGAGATGCTTTCCCGCTATGAAGATTTGAATGTTAAGATCTTGCCATTGATGGAGGACTACTTGATTGCTCTCCGATCCCGAGATAACACCCCGGCCGCATTAATTCGTATGGACAAGGACCACGAGGCCTTGATGATCGACAACTATACCAGTGACATCCAACGAAAAATCAAGGGTATGCTTCTTTTTCCATTTTCCTATTCATGCAGAGAAACAATTTATCCGCACGAAAACTTACCCAAGCTCAAAAAATATGAAAGGTATTATTTCCCACTTGGGTTTTGAGTAGTTGATGTGTTTGTCTACACCCGTATGTGCAAGCCAGTCAAGGGCACTCAAACACAAATCCCTGACCTCAATTCGCGGTCTTCATTCATTTTTCTAGAGCGTGAAATGGAGCGAATGGAGGAAAAGAAACAGCGCATCGAAGAACGTAAGAAAGAAGAGCAAATCTCCGAGACCGTGCCCACTCATTCCGAGACTCTACAAACCACGGCCTTGCCTCCAGCCATGGATATGGGCGTCGTTGATTCGGGCAAGAAGACTCTGAAGATCGAAGTCCACGCTACAGCCACTCACCACCATGAACAGCTGGAACCGGTTATTGCTCATGCTCAGACTCACGAAATCTCCCATACCTCTTCCGTAAGTCAACAAACAACCTCCAGGTTTCAATATCAGCAGTACAATCAAAGTTGGACGAAGTAATAATCCCATAAGCGACTTCTTCACTCTTATATCGAGAGTTAGTATTTAATGAAGGGATCCCAAAAACTGAAATACACCACGCCATGCTTGTGCATACTAAAAAAAAATCTATGAAATTAACTTTGGGAAAGTTACTTTCAGGGTTCTTTTTCATTGTGCCCAAACGGCTCTGAAATCAACTTGTGAGGCAGTAAATTGGAACGATGAGAATCTTAAAATTATCTTTATGGCTGGATATCAGTGCTCAGTTTTTTAATGCAAAGATGTTTCAAATTCAAAGAACTTTGGTTAAAGTTGGACTTATATCAAGGATTGTTATGATATCAACTGTTTTTAAAATCCAACTTTGAGTGTCTTTTGATTGATGATTCCTTAAGAGAAAGATGGATCTTTGAACCATTTTCCTACAATTGCACAGGATCCATTTTTGTCGAATATTCACTTTCATCAAAGTTTGGGGGTAAGAGGATTGTTGGTATATGGCTTACCTTGGAACAAAAGAAACTCGCAACAAGCTCTCTTGGAATGCATATATATTATTCTTGCAAAAATGTGCCCTCGAGTAAACGGCTTAGCATGCAATTCAACAAAAAAGACATTCTTACCTAGCCCAAAATGACACAAAAAAGAAATGCAGAATGACACAATGACCCATACCACTTTCTGAAATGTTCCAAAGTGCACACAAAGATTGGAAAATTCGTCGTGACCCACCCAAACATGTTAGTGCACTCTATATATCAAAATGTTGTGTGTTTTACCGATCTATCAATGTGCAAGGTAAGTATTTTTCCAACTGGCCGGGATTTCAAACTTTCTCGAGCGATCGCAAAGGCCAACAGACCGGGCAAGGCTGTTCCAATCTCAAAGTTAGATGAGCCTAGAAGGCCTCAGGGTAATAACAATCATCTAGTGTTTTACTCGAAACCTCCGTGGTGGATTGGCGCAAAAAAAACAAGGCTAGCCCTCTTGTCCTGGACCCATAAACCTCTGTTTCATACCTGGCCGAGCATTTTGCGCCCTTCAGATCTGTCACAAAACTCAAAAGGCCAAGAGCTTCCAAATCTAATTGGTCTCAATTTTATCTTCTTTCACGCGGTCCAGGGATTCTCCATCCGACGTGTGGACATGAAGGAGGATAACTCGGTGTACATGACTCTGGCCTTTGCTGGGCTGGCCTTGATGGCCGCCATGGTAGCTGGAATGGTGGTAATGAAGAAGAGGAATGCCAAGCACCCCCATCACCAGGTACGATATTCAGCACATTTTTAAGTTCTTTTCATTGCCCGCCTCTCCCCCACCCATTGTTCGGCCAACCTTTCCCTAAAAACGGCCAACGTTGGCCTCTAATGTCTCATTGAGTGTTTCTCAAGAATGTTTTCCATTTCGTTCAATCTGCAATGCAGTCAAGTCAGCTGGTGCTGTTTTACAACCTGGGGGGAGGAAGCGAAAACGTTGGCCTTGAAGATTTGAAAAGGCCCCAAGTGGTCTACATGACCTTGAATAGAGCCTCTGCTTCCGTAGCCCAATCTGTATTTCGTCAGAGGTTCTTTTGGGGGGAGGGGGAGAAAGTAGCAGGGGGCGGGGCTGTTTTGTGTGTAAGGTCATTTTGAAATTCCTTGTGTGCTTTCGAATGAACTGTTCAATGTTAATCATTCCATGGATGATCGAGCCCTTACCTTCTTGAAGCTTTCAAAGGCGTGTCTGGCCGACTAGATCTGTTTCTTCTCTAACTTGTACAGCTAGCCCGTAAATCATTCGTATGATGAGTTACTCTCTCTTTCTCTTTTTCCCTCGTTTTTCCTGAAATACTATTACTGTATTGGTTGACCTTTGACCTTTTCTTCACCTTCTTCTTTAATTTCTTGTCAGTTGGTGTCGGTTCAAACCACTCGCATCAGTAATTTCAATCGGAAGGTGGGTGTGCCTCACTCAAAATCGCTGCTTCGAATCCGTTTTTCTCAACCTCTTGTTCTCGTCGCTTCGCTTCTCTCTATTTGTCTCTCTTCATTATTTAGTAGCCTTCCCCTCTATATTCTGGTCAATCTTGAAAGAGCTTCCAAATAAACGAAAATAGCTTTATTGCTTATGCTACGCTACATTTGGGCTCAAATTTGCTTTATACTCATACAGTCTTGATTTGTATTGTTCCAAATTGTATGGTTGCGGACCTTCTAAAATGCAATCAAAATATTTTGCACCGACTAGAAGGCGGCATGAATGGACTCAGACTTGAAATTTAATTTTCTCCAAGACCTCGAAATGTATGGGAAAGAAGGGACTTGTGTGCCTCTAATGACTTTTCCAATTGACGTCATGTTGGGAACTTACTCATTGCTTGTTTGGCGTCTGAACCACTTGAGCTTGCCAGACAAATTACCAGAAAAACGACCCTTCAATCTCTTTCTTGCATTCCTCCTAGTTTCATGAGCAACAACAGTATTAATCTAGTTCCTTAGGATCTTGGTAGCAAATAATGGCTGTGCTGGAAACATATCTCATCTTCGGCTTCTGCACGTGCTTCTACAGACCTGTTGGGGTTCTGGAACATTGCATGATTATTTGTGTAATTGATAATCGCTATCGATGTTGGCTTTGATTTCATTCTTTCCTTTAATCATCCAGAGCTCAGATGGTTCCAAACTCAATTTCCATTCGTGTTCCTCTTCTTCTAGGGATTTGTCGAAGTGGATCAAACAGCTAGCCCTGAGGAACGCCATGTGGCAGCCATGCAAATGAACGGATATGAGAACCCCACCTACAAGTACTTCGAGGCCTCCAGCACCTAAGACCGTCTTTAAAAGCCAGGAGATCCTCAAAATATGAAATCCATCCGTACTAAGAAGACACATAACACCCCAAAGCAAATGCAGATTCAATCTGAACAAAGTTGCCAAGCAGAAGACAAGAAAGCATTCGCCATTGGCAAATTCAAGCAAACCACCTTTATGTCCTTGTTCCCACGTTTCCCTTCCTAAGCATTTCCGTTATGGTCAGATCTCAGCCACCAGATTTTCTTTCATTTTGATTTGCCACGGCTATTTCCCGAATTAACAATGCAATCCTAACGTTTCAGTTATAATCTAACAAGGTCCCCCTCATTCACATTCAGCAATTCTTCTTCATCCTAGTCGTTGATCTGTATTGTCAATCGTACTTTAGAGGACACGCGTTTCAACTCGTTACTGATTGGGAAACAACTTGTTGAGAATCACCCAACCTCATCCCACCATTGCATACAAACACGTATCCCGTACGTTTGCTCCTGCTATGAAGTATACAGTAAAAAAATGGATGTCATTGATGTGTACAATACGGACAAGATCCACATCCTCAAACGACCTCGATTTGCCGTCCTCGGACGACCAACTGAGGATCGCTCTCTCACAGTTAAGCTCTTCAGGTCTTGCTTTGTCAAATACAAATGAATTATTCCGTTCATTCCGTGCGAGGCCGAGGTTGCTAGCTTCCGAGGCCCTTTTTCTTCTTGGTTGGACCTCTCACGAATCTTTGGTCATCATTATCTTTCACATCATCTTGACATCAACCCACTCGTTTGTTCGTTTTTGTCAGGAGCTTTGGTTGATCTTTTCCCCGTTCCGAGCTTGATTCCAAGACGTCTGATTGATGATCTCTCTTTTAAACCCATTAGCACCCATGTTTCTTTAGCTTTAACAGACTAATTGATTAATCCTCTCTCACTCACGTGATTCACTGTTTTGTCTCCTTCAAATTTGCTTGAGACTTTTGAAAAGCGAACATCCTCTACTCAACAGCTCTATTTATCTAGTTCACTTGGTGTGTGAATTCTTAGAGAAATTTTGATGCTGCAAACATTAGATTTAAACCCTCCTCAATTTCCCTCTCTCAAAGTTTCAGTTGTATTGTTGACAAAAAAAAGGAAACTCTTCGATCATATTCTACTACTACCGCTGCTACTACTTCTACTACTATTATTATAATCATTATGTCTTGTGGTCACAATTGTTATTAATATTCTTCTCTCAAAATAATCTGGAAAATCCACACATTCATTACTGTTACAACTCACAACAAATTGAGACGAAATCCATTCCATAGATTGGCCAGAAAAAAGAGGAAAAACAAAAAAACGCAACCTGGACAAAGTTTGAAGTAATACTTAGTCATTTATGTAGTAATTTTTGCCAGATTTAATGTACCTAAACATTTTTTCAATAAAACTCACAAAAATAACTCTTTCGGTGTTGAATAGTTCATTTTTTTTCATTCTTGTTCGCGCACCAGATTCAACAACTCGCATTAAAAGCCTGAGGCAAACACTGCCTTGATGTAAAGGCTTTATATACAAAGAATCGCAAAGGTCTGGAATCGAAGGTCTTCTCTGATTAGAGGGTTCCTCGGGACCCAAGTTCTGATTGGTCAAGCAACCCCTTGCGCCAACGTGACTAGATGCAGCTTGTCTTGGAAGCTTTCAGGCCTCAAAAAATCACCAATTCGTGGCTTCTAAATCAAGATTAACATATTGAATGTTTCACGTGACTAAAAAAGAGAGGCCCCTACTAATTTATGAGGTTTTAGACATGAGATTGTATGAAAAAGTGGAAAGAGTCAACCCCTTTCTTTTTTTGGACACCCTGATGATCTCTACTCCACATGAGATTGGGAGGGCAAGGAGAAGACAGGGGATCTCAGTTGCTGAACAAAGGGTGGCACTTTACATGCCATTTCCAAATTGGTGTTTCTGGACTTTCTGTGAGGAAAAGAAAAAAATGCTACATAATGTTGAAATTTCTTTATATTTTAACATGGCAATTTGTATCTGAAACATGTATCTGTTGGATTGAAAGCCATTTAGTCGCAATTTTCCTGGGACAATAGCTTTCAAGACATGCCGCATCTAGTCACGCTGCCGCAAGGGGTTGCTTGACCAATCAGAACTTGGGTCCCGAGGAACCCTCTAATCAGAGAAGACCTTCGATTCCAGACCTTTGCGATTCTTTGTATATAAAGCCTTTACCTTGATGAAAGGTCGATTGCACGAATTTGATCATAGATATAGTATATAACTCTTTATAACTTGTCCTACTTTTGTTCTACCAATGTGGAATGTGTGTGTTAGAGCATTTGTACAACTTGACACGTGTTCAATTTACTTGTGCGAAACTTGGTTCATCTTGCCTTTGGCAGAGTTCGTGGAACGGATCTTCGTGATTTTAACACTAGGGGTCAGCATGGCCTCCTCCAAATTGGTGGCATCAATCTCTAGCCCGTCATAAATGGGCTCAGCAAGAAACGGACGACGTTTCGATAGCTTGGGAGGGGTAGGTGATGTGTTCATGGCCTTGGAAACCAAGGCCTGAATGTGGCTGGGCATTTCAAATGTCGGGGACATGGAAATAGGCGATCCGGAGCTTGCACGCTTCTTTGGCTTGATTGTAATCTCGGAGGGAGTTGGCGATGACGGGAGGATATCATTCACGGATTGAATGTCCAGAGAATCTTTGGGAATCTTGGCCTTGCGTCGATAAAATCCATGAACAGTTCGCATGTGCTTCCAAAGATCAGAGAGCACCTTGCCACACTCTGGGCACGCCCTTCTAACCCCTTGGTGAACCTGAAATTCAATTAAAATTATAGTCACTTCTTGCAAGCGGGTATTTCGAGCCAAATTCCTGGTCAAAATTTGTTCAAACGCAATAAGATCTATTTAACAAATTAAAATTGAAGTGGGTTGTATTGCAGAGAAGAAAAGTCGTTTTCAGTAGCGCTAACAACATAATAAATGCGTTCTTTCCATTCTTATTTTCATTGTCACTTCTTAGCGGCAAATAATGGCACAATTTTGCAATGTTAGATGGAGCTCACCATTTGAATGTGCGGTTCAAGGGAGGATTTCGTACTAAAGATCTTCCCACAGTACGGACACGGCTCGGAAGTTTCCTTGATGCCCATGTGAATTGTCCGAATGTGTCGGTCCAAGTGGCCCTTTTTGGAAAATACCTTTCCGCATTGATCACATTTGGCGGGTTTGTGGATCTGCAGGTTCAAGTGAACCTGTTCCAAATGCCGATTGAGTGTACATGTTTTGGATAGGATTTTGCCACACTGAGGACACACCACTCCATCTATGTTGTGTTCCTTTCTGACATGGGCTGTGAGATCAGCGGCCTCCTCTTGGCACACCGGACAAGGGACGTTTTTGGCCGAGGTTTTGGAGATGTGGCGCTTCAGACGATGAATATTGAGTGACACTTTGCTGCCAAATTGCATGCTACACTCGGGACAGGTTTGGATATTCACTTCCATGGTGTATTTCGGACATAGCACCGGGTTTTCTTGCGGATCATCAAGGCTGAACACCTCTTTGGTGACCTTGTGCAGTTTGATCAAATGCAGTTTGAAGAGTTCCACATCATTGAAGACCGCTCCGCAGTCAAAACATGTCCAATAACACTGATTCTGATGGCTAAGACGAAAATGTTGCTTGAGATTCTTGGACGTGGAGAAGAAAGCTTGGCACTCGGAACACTGGTGTTTACTAGGATCCGAATCATCTTCGTTCGAGGAATCACTATCGTCCTCGTCGGAAGTGCCATTCAATGACTCGGTTAAACCGACTTTAACCAAGCTGAGGGGATCAGCCATGTCTTCCAACTCGTCCATTTCATCGTCCAATTCCTCCTCCTCCTTAAGTAGGTCGGGTTCGTCCATGATGGCCTTAAGCATGAGCCTTTGGGTAACCAAGATTCGGGTTTGAGTCAGTATCTCCCCAAGAGACTAGGAACACAATAATAGGTCTATTCTATCACACAGCCTTCTTTAACAGAGGGTGAGGCTTTTTAGGTTAGCCGTTCAAGTGCTACCTTCCCCAAGTTCCCGTTGATTCACCATAGCCAACTCAATCAAACAACCTGTTGCAAGTGAATTCTCTACAGAGCTAGAGGAGCACGATACCTGCTTCCCCCTTGTTCTACTAAGCCATCATGGGCTAAGCCCCTTCTTCCTTCTCCCTACTCCCATGGCCGTATCATCGTTTCCCAATGTGGCCCTGTCGTCCGTCTACCTGAGCCCTACGAGCCCCTTTCACCTGGCTATCAACATCGACATCATCGTCATCCTACTCCTCTTCGGCGTCTTCCCCAGTGGACTCAACTCCACTCCTAAGGAGTTCGTTCATACTGTTTCTCTGAGTTGAACGAGTCGTGGGCAATGAACGAACGGCAAGCTCAGGAGGAGCTCGTCAGATCAGAAGGGAGTTACAGGAATTGTTATGGCCCCAAGAGATCACCTTGCAGCACGCCATCTCCTCCGCCACTACCGTATCTACCTTCTCCAGCAACACCAACAGTGAACTGGAAACGGTAGAGGGGATCTAACTAGAGGAGGAGTGGGTCCGACTCTTTAGGGGAGGCAAGAGGACTATTGGGAGAAGCCCTCGTGGAGGGCACGACATCCACTCACTCTAAAAGAGGAGGAGGTGGAGGAGGGGGCGGGAGAGCAACCAGCTCTCAGGTAGAGGCGCCCTACAGTAAATGACAGGAAGGGATTCACCTGTTTGAATCAATGCACATGAGCCTACTTCGAGTCTACTCCTAGTTTGTGCTTGAATAATTTTATATGGACAAGCATCTCGGAAAACGGCCGAGGATTGTGATACAATATGAGCGATGATTTGGGTTTGGAGAGGGCACCAATGGGGAAAGTTAGACGTACAAGTAAGGCTGCTGAGAAGTCTTTTAATCACACTCAGAATGAGAAGTGACATACAACAACCGCGCACTGTTTATGTTTTGTGGATGCTGTCAAGTGTTGACCGGTTGATTTTCGGGGAGTTTATTTGGATTACTGTTAGAGTTTATTGGAAGAGTAGTTAGTGTTACCAGATTTTTGTTTTGGAAAATAACCCAGAAAAGTCGCAAATACGCCAGAAATTTCCCACAGGTTCAAAATCACCCCAACATTTTGATTGACCATGGACACAAAATAATCTAGCATACATGTATACAGAGAAACGGCTATAACGATACTGTGAATCTTGCAGGGCTGTGTTTTGTGTTGGTGAAAACGAGAAAACAGTAACCTTTAAGGCAGCTTTTTATCGACAAAATAGTTGAAAAATGACGATATAGTTCAAGAAAGTTACAATACTTGGTTAGAATCGGTATAAATTTAGGGGCTGTTATGCCTTGACATTATTTTGGGATGTAATCTGAGGATTTGGTGCCCATTTGAATTATTTTTTTGTGAAAGAACTAATGCTTTGAAAAATACAAATTGTTCAGAACTATATAAAAAATTAGAGAAGCTCGAATTTTCAAAAAGTAGTAATTTTTGTTTTTTAAACAAAGTGTTTTCCTATAATTTTTAAAAATTCAAAAAAGTGAATATATTACAGTCAGAGCAAAAATTTCACCAAACACATGCAGAAAAGTCGTCATACAATCTGCATACCATCTGCAGATTGCAAAAAATGGTTGAAAAAAATGTTTAAAATCACAAATGACTCAAAATGCTAAAAACGGGAAAAGAGTTAGAAATTTAAATTTCAGCTAATTTGTGTCTTTCCGCTCCCAAGTCATAATTAATTTAAAACCCAGACATCAGTGTTCTTCTCGTTTTGATTCAATTAGGGTCTCTGTGTTATCTACAAAACTGGCCATCAAATCCTTTTTGACCAAAAAACTATATTTTTAGCCCAAAACTGGCAACTCTGATCTTAAAGAGAATGTTTTGATGACCCTGGTCAAGGAGGACGGTATTACTAGAGGGCTAAATGGAGAGAAGAGACACTCCCACTCAGCCGCTTGCGTGGTAAATTGCTTTGGCTTTGGTAGCCTGGAGTTGGGCAAAGCACCTCAAAGTGCTCTAAAAAGAAGAGTGGCTCGACTGCCCAGGCAGAAATTTGTCAATTTTTGAGCTGATATTGTAGACAAACGGGTCACAAAAATAACTTCTTTTACGATTAGTATCCAAGCCCATTGTCATCCCAACACCCAAAGCACACTCAAACATGAAATACGTTGGTCAAAGTCGAATTTGAGAATGTCAGAAATGTTATGATTAAGAGGTTGTGTTATCCTGAGATTATTCTTTTCGTAGTTTAACACTCCGACTTCGTAACATAGATATGGATAGATATGACATTTTCATTTTTGTGGGACAATAGGTGGAAAATGGTTTTGTTAATGCGCCCAAAGTTTCAAAGGAATATTGATGTATTAATTATCAAAAGTTAGAGAACACTGGGCATTGACAAACAGTTTCTTGACAAACTGATGGCATTGCACTATTGCTTAAATGATTCTTGGTCTTGATCATTGAAGCCTCAGTTCAGGAGCTCTTTTCCAACACAAATGAAACCACTGTTTCAGAACCACTCTTTGATATGCCTCAGACACCAAAATTGCTTTGGCACTCACAAATACTATTGGTCAAACATCCAAATCAATGTTCAAAGCCAGAGCATGGGGGATTATGAGCACTATTGAAAAGCAAGCTTGGCTCAAAAAGTTCTTTAGAGCCTTTGAATTAATGTCATATTTGTGGCATCTGAAAACACAGGTATTCCTACCCACTGCAATTGGGTTTTTAGATGAGATAACACGCAATTTGAAGCTTTTTCTTCTCTTGACTGTCTTAACGTTCTTTGTCGTCGTTTACACTTAAGCCCAAGTTGGCGGGTGATTGCAAAAGGTGACCATTCTTTCCTGGAGGGAGTTAACCCCAGAATCATGCGACAAAATCATAGGGAGAGTTGGCTGAGCCTGTCCTATCTATGCATATCTATGCTTTTAAATACAACTGGACAGCGGGCCAGGTTGACCAAATGATCACGAGTCCTAAATGTCAAACGATTAGAAAGTTTTGATTGGTACTCTTGAATTGATATTTGAATGTACCCTCTGGGTACACATTATTTTCTGATTTTTAATAATTTGACCCATAGTCATGTTGGTTGAGTTGCAAGTACATTTCTTGAACTGAGTCCAACTCATTGATGGAGCTTGGAACCCTTTTTGCATTTCGAGTGAAAGCACAAGCACATGAGGTTATTGTCGTATTTTTGAATTTGGCGCCATGACTGGGGAAGCAGAGAAACAGCAAACTGTGTTAATAACAAAACCCTTGCTCATGGGAGTGACATTTCTCTCCATTTAGCCCGCTAGGTATTACTAGAAATACTAAAAGGCAGAGATTGGCATTCAAATCTATGATTGCCTGACCCGGCACAGACTGTCTGTGACGTCATTCATCATGCGGGAAGCCGAAGTTCATGATTAAAGGAACCTTTTCTTCTACGAAACACATCTAAACTATTTCGCTCATTTGATAGGGCAGTTTGGTTATTGAAAGTCCTCAAGTCTGCTGGAAATGTGTCTAAGGTATTTACCCCGATATGAAAAAAGTGAATTTCAATTAGTGTGGAGTTTTAACAAGGGCCAATTAATGTCACACGATCGGGTGATTGACAACAAAATCTTAGTGATGTGGAATCTTGGCTTGCGCAAGTTTTTTCACAGGAGGTTGCAAGGTAGGGTTACTGCTTGCAGAATGGGTGCTTTGCTCTTGTATATGAGCAAACACGAATGTGAGTTTGATTTGCAACCCTGCTCAGAAGTCACGAAAGTCAGGGATGCCTTGCCTTTTGGTGATCCTTAAAGGAAAAACGGGCTTATGAAGACTGGTAGATAGAGGGGAATATGATATCACATCGGTAAGTTGGCAACCCCGGCACCAAGTCAGATCACTACAAAATCAACAAAGAAGAAGCACTCTGGTTTGTTATTGAACTTCGTTAGAATTAGCTGAATGTTCAACTGAATGCTATTGACCAATCACCAGCGTGAATCATCGGCACCGTGTGTTAGCCTACGACGGCCAGTCTCTAGTAAGGGTCGCTAGGTATTACTAGTAATACCGTCCTCCTTGGCCAAGCACAACCAAAGAATTGACATTGAAAACGATTATTTACATTTTAAAAAATCGGTTCCAGAATAACTCGGTACATGGGATAATTCAACGCTGGATAACTGGGTTCCGCGGAAAACTCGGTACACCGGATAACTGGGTACAGCGGAGTTTTCCGCTGTACCCATCCAAGGAGGACGGTATTACGTGGAGTGGGATCGAGCGAGGACGCGTTACTGCGTTGGTGTGAATTTTCCTGCGTGATAGCCTGGAGTTAATGAAGAAATCCAATATAATTCGGATTAATATCGTTTTATTGACATAAGTCATAAAACAAAGGTCCACAAGGATTCAATGAGCAATCATTTGATGCCCAATTGATGTCTCTCAAAGAATTCAAACTGTGTTGTTTCATTGTGTTGAGTCAAAAATCTTCAAACTTCTGATCTACTGACTTGCTTTGTGATAGTGATCACAATCTTCTCCATCTTTTGTTGAAAGCAACATTGTTTTTATCATTGGGATAGTTCTAGGACATTCTTCGCTTTGTACAATAATATTAATGTTCTTCTCTGTCTTTGTTTTTAGCACTTAATTGGGGTTCTAAAGCCAAAAGAAGACTGTAAAATGTTGAAAAAAGTTACAAAGAAGATTTTTTCAGCATTCTACGAAGAGAAAAATGCCCTTAAACAACCCCGATGATAAAAACAATGTTGCTTTCAACAAAAGATGGACAATCACTATTACAAAACAAGACAGTAGATCAGAAGTTCACAAGAAGAACATAATAAAACAACACAGTTTGAATTCTTTGAGATACATCAATTGGGCATCAAATGATTGCTCATTGAATCCTTGTGGACTTTTGTTTTATGACTTATGTCAATAAAACGACATTAATCCAAATTATATTGGATTTCTTCATTAACTCCAGGCTATCACGCAGGAAAATTCACACCAACGCAGTAACGCGCCCTCACTCGATCCCAATCCAAGTAATACCGTCCTCCTTGCCTTGGTTTCCCATGTTTTTAAGTGTTGTCATGATTATTAAGTAAAACTTAAGTAACCTTAATGAAGCAAATTAACCAAGATTTAAGAGTTTTTGATAACACCCAATGACCAAATTAGATATCCAATTTATATCAAAATTACCCGAGAAATGGGTAACCCAACATCTAGTAACATTGTTAGAAATTTGGAAAGGGTGCAATCATGAAGAGCGTCATCTAGAGATTTTTTTAGCAAGATCTCGCCGATTCCATAAGATACATGGATTTGCTAATAGTATCAACCATACTTGGACAAACTGAAGTGCCTCAATTAATTTTTGTGCACAAGGGTAGACTGTTGCAGTTTCCCCATGGCGGTCAAATCAGTTATTCATATAATAATGCTTGCTCATGAGTAGGGACGGGCAAAAAGTGTAAAAAAATTTTTGGTAACAAACACATTTATTTGCCTTCTTGCACTTTTCACCTTTATTTGCACGATTTTTTTTACGACTTCGGCCTAAAATGAACAAATTGTTGAGAGTTTGCTATTTCTCCTTTGAAAATGTTTACTTTTGGAAGATTTTTTTTAAAATTTGAAAACTAAATCTGATTTTACAGCTCCCATATATTTGTAGTATGTAGCATAGTATTGATTACCACTAATTTAATATCTAAATTTTGCTCTTCAAGATTGAAAAATAACAAGGAGATGACAAGAAAGTATCTAAAGCTTTTTGTTTCAGAAATTTCAGTTTTTGACGAATTTTTAAAATTTTATTTGCGCTTTTTTGGTTTTTATTTGCACTGTCAACCTTTTTCTGCATTTTTACTTTACGATTTTGGGCTGATTTTTGTACAACTTTTGGTAACTAAAAGCTTCTTTTGATTTGCACTTTTTGCCCGTCCCTACTCATGAGAAACCAATACATTTACTACACTCTTAGTTTATGCATATGGATATGCAAGGTATGTTCGGAGTTGGGTCAATGGGACATGACAAAGGTTACTTCAAGTGAGCGTTTTAAATCATTCCGCTAGCGGCAAAACGGGGCTGTTGGTTATGCTGAGTTGCCCAACCCATTTTGGCGAATCCAAGTTTTTTCCCATTTAAGCGTCCATTTGATGATTCTAGGTCCTTGGAGACGATCGATTTTTCAAAAAAAGATGCCTTGGCTGGATTTAGGTCAAAAATACGTAAAATTTATTTTCAGGGTGATTGAATTAAAAGCAATGAAACACGCCTTGAGCTATTGCAAAAAGAGGACTTAACATTGATCCAAACAAAAATTCAAAGATACTGATATATTCATCGGATTCCAAAGAATCAAATTGATATTTCACAATGTTGCCAATACAGAGACATGATAAAGTTTTGACTGTTTCTTTTGGGTAAAAAATGATTTTATATATTTCATTTTCTAGCAAATAAGTTTTGCGCATTAATGACCAAATTCCAGCCTAGGTATCTTTACGTGAAATATCGATCGCTTCCAAGGTCTTAGGACCATCAAACGGGCGCTCACATGGGAAAAACTTAGATTCGCCAGAATGGGCTGGGCAACTCAGCACAGCCAGCGGCTCTGTTCTGCCGCTAGGGATAAGATTTAAAACGCTCATTTGAAGTAAAGAAGCTCATGGGAAAAAAGCGTCGGGAAAGTCAAGTTGTTTGGCTTTTTTGAAGCTTCAAATGTTTGCCAATATTGTCACCACCATCAATCAGGAAGTTCAAGTTATAACGAAACTCGATTTTGCAATCAATTTATCTAGATCATGCCGCTAAAGATTGATGCAATCATTGGATCATAAAACAAGATGGATTCAAGCCCTTGTATGGATATTTTTCGGTCAGAGGCTTCTATTTGGTGTATTTTTTTCCATTGCTCTTCCCAGTTTGTTTGGCTATTTTAAAGCTTCTTGATAAAGCCACCGTCGCTAATGTTCTGACGACGCTTCTTTAACATGAGCCTCTGCAACTTGAAGCAACCTTCAACTTTCCCCATTGCTTGAAAAACTTACTAATTACAATTACTTTGCCGAAAAATATAATTGACGTCAATTATAACTTTATGTCAATGGCAAATATTCATCCCTTTCATGCCTTGCCAAACCAATGAAAGTTGGATAAACTTACCAAATATGTATAAATAGCAAAGGACTTAACGGTAATTTACAATGATTGAAAGGTTCAACTGCCAGGGTGTTTACCCAAAAAAAAAGCTTTCGCATGGTCTAGAATGTTGAAATACTTTGCATGTGCGATGGTTGTCCTCCCTTAGTTATGAAAGGTTTGACCTCCTGACACCAAAATCATGTTACAAAAAGCTCTTCTGGTTCGATAGTGATTATAAGATTGCGTCTCAAGTGTGAATTAAGACACACAAATTGACAATACAAGAGCATGCATTTATATCTCCTTTACAAAGCTTAAGAACTTGTTTCAATCTCAGTTTGACAGAAAAAAATGAAAGAAATAAGTACAATTTTGCCTTCATGATTGACTCATTATCAAACCTTTACGGGGACGAAGAACTTTTTAAAATATTTGAGCCTTCCAGGCTTTCATACTGATGAAGTTTTTTTGCTAATTTTTTGGAATATCTCAACTGCAAATCTTCTATTCTCAGTTTGACCTGAAATTACCTCAAATTTGAGACTTTCTTGGGTTGACAAGACACTTCTTTGGGTTGTTTATTTTCCAATAGGTTTGCTTTGGCAGACACAAAAATTTGTTTCAC
This sequence comes from Tigriopus japonicus, assembly GCA_010645155.1. Taxonomy (NCBI): domain Eukaryota; kingdom Metazoa; phylum Arthropoda; class Copepoda; order Harpacticoida; family Harpacticidae; genus Tigriopus; species Tigriopus japonicus. The sequence continues at coordinate 6,074,921 of CM021315.1, read as the reverse complement.
TCTCAAACATCGCAGATTGTTGGTGAAACAAATATGTGTTTATATTGTTCCTTATAATTGTCTATAACTATTTTTTATACTTAAAATAGTCTTTAAAATAGTTCTTGTTGAGTGGCATTTTGGACAATTTTTAGTGATTCTAGGGTACAAAATGCAAGTTTTCGTTCTTCTGACTCGAACTTGAAAAACGCAAGGCGCAAGAGCCCAAAAAAGTACGCATACGGGACCCCAAAAAGCGTAAGTTTTGCGCTAAAGTGCAAGATATGGAAACACTGCATCGATTCTTTTAGAAATGCTTCGGTTTTTTTTGTACTGTGGCCAATTTAAGCAAGAGAAGTTGGCCAAAAACTTTGAGAATATATCTTATATCGAGATTGAGGAAAAATGGAACATTTCTTATATCCAGAATTCTTATGTAGTAAAATTTTGGTCAACGCGGAAGAGTTGCTTACATCGCAAAAATTGCCTAAACTGAGACTGATTATATCGAGATTCGATTGTATGCTAAATCTGATATCACAAGTAATCCCTCCCATTGCCTCCAAACTCTTTGGAAGAGATGAGAACCCATCAAACTTTGACCATGATACTTTGGTCTCTCTAGAGCTGCAAGCCTTAAAAGATAAGTAACGGAACAATACATTGACCACATTAGTCTGAAAGTAAATGATTCATTACGAGGTCATATTTCCTGTCGTTTCTGAAAACATTTGAAGAATATATTGAAATTTAAGAGGACTGAAATGGAAAATGGGAAGAGTCTTGAAGAACGGAAGAAAAAGGCTTGACACTACACAACCTCAAGTTTTCAATCTGGACTTGACGCGTATTCGAACAGAATCGTACAAACTCACATCAATACATCAACAAAGTACAACCACCGAAGGTCAAAAATACATATTTATCTTCGGTCAATCGTACAAGACGGTAAATAAAGATTCACCTGCTTGCGGTAATGATCCTTCAAGGCAAATCCATTTTGGAACGATAAAATCATTTTTCAAACGACATGTCCGCTTTGGCCTACACGTATTATAGATGGAAGCCATCTGAGCTATATGTCCAAGACTGTAAAAGTCAAAAATCGTCCTTGAATGAGTTATTCTTACCGTTTGTTTGTGTTTAAGAAATCTCGAAACCTTTGAATGGGACTTCGGTTACCAAAAGCCAAAGGCGATTGCAATAACTTGAAAATTTCGTAATCTTTCTTTTTTTCGCACTTTGAAAATCACAAAAGGTAAAAATGAAATGGGATGGCAAATTTGAGCAAAACTGCTTCGTTTTGGTGAGTTTTGGATCGATTTCAAATCAACTCTACTTTCTGTAATTGAATACCCTCGTCAACAAGTGGCGACTCTTTGCGAATAAATAAACATAGCCAATAATACCCCATTGGCGTTCCTTATCTCAAAGGGGGGCATCTTTTTTACTATTTTTGGTGGCTTTTGTGCAAGAAAACCTAAACCATCAAAATTTTCAAAAAGAAAAATTTCCTAAGTTAGATTAGCCAAGCACCTACGAGTATGTTTCAAATGGCTGATCAAGTTTAGATCGGAATATTTAAACACATCTTGGTATTTTTGGAACCACAAACACATGAGGAACAACATTTCTCTAATGGCTTATTGAATCTTAAGTAAAGTAAAATACCTAAACCCAATTACGAATAAAATCCTTGAAACCCATTGAATACATTTTATTTGGTCATTTCAGGTTGTGCCATTTAAGCCTGAGGATTCAACTATTTCGCTATACATGTTAATCAACAACATTCATCACTCCTCATGTATCATGTTATTTGTTTAAGATGAAGTTAAGAAGCGAGGATTAACAAGCTTTTACTTCAAACTTTTTAAAAACTTTTTCCTGTTTTGGTCCGAAAATACTTTTAGGCTTTACAACTTATTTTTGACGTATTTTCGCAATTTCTAAAAATTTTAAGGAGAAAAACTTTTTTTTTGCAATTTTCAGACCCCATTTTTGAATTTTGAATCTGGCCTCAAAGAGGTCGTCCATTTATTGCAAGGTGAAAGAGTTAGTCCCAAAATTTTTGGCTCAAATAGCGAGAACAAAATATTGTTCGCGTGAAAAAATCTTAGTTTGATTTTTTGACTGACAAAATATACTTTTTTTTTGGTCATTTTCAGCCCGAAAAATACTTTTTTAGGCTATTCCTATGGCAAAAAAAAAACTTAATTGGCCGTATTTATAACTTTAAACCTCTATTCATAACTAAGGAGGAGGAAGCTATGTGAAGACAAAAATATACGAGAAAAAATATCTCATCTCTTTCTTAAAAACCACATTATTTGGCCTTTTTTTATTGTTGGTGCTAGGGTCGGAGGATTGAACCTCGCCCGGCCAACACACCGTCCATTTTTCCGATAGGCAATCTCATGTCCGGTATCAGAATGGTTCTCCATCTGTTGGTGTGAATTAGCGTCTAAAAGTTTCCTTGAGAAAGGTCGGGGAGGAGAATCGAACCTGGGACCTCTCTCACTATAGGAAACTGCGCTAATCACGACGCCTCGTCCCCTCCCTGAAATTAAACGGAAACATTTCGTTTTGGACATTTTTGAGGCAAACTTGGTATTTTTTTATTAGAATAGAGCCCAAACACGGTGTTGCAATAAAAAAAATATTTTGCGGTATCAAAGACACTCAAAATTGGGTAATATTTAGAAGTTTTAAAAAATCGTTTAATGTTTCAAGTTTCGATTTTAGTCCATTTTGAACATGGTCCTTCCAGAAATCGTAAATTTGAATATGAATCTGTCAGAGATATTTATTTGAAATTTTGGCAGAGCACACATCATAGTGTACTCTATATAGCTATGAAATATGTTTTCCAAAAATCATGTTTTAGTGCCTTTTAAGTGAATTTTTTTTATTGTTTTGAGCTATTTTGACATAAGCTCCAAAACTCAAAAAATTTCATTTATTTTTTGCAATATTGAAAAGCTATATGAAATCTTTGGGAATTTATTTTTTCATATAACTGTAGCGTTTTTCGGCTTTTTGGGATAAAAAACGGACCATTCAGCTCAGCTGTTGATGTATGTATTTCTATTCAAATTGGATTCATAAGGTAACTAAATGGTCTCTAAATATGGGTTGAATAGACTATTAAAAAATGTTATAATTGATAGGTTTTTAGGTATATAACTTTTTCCCTGGGCCTAAACTTATATTATACAATAAAAGTAAAGTTGTTCCCCATAAAATTTTAGGTTCAAGAAGTACCATCATGTCACCGGGTATTTGATTCATACCTAGAAAGCCATTCGGAACACCGTGCAAAGTCATTACTTTTTGTACTTGAGTCCTTTAAACGCAACCAGGAAAATTAAAAACACGTGCACGTTAAAAACACATTTGACTTCTGTGACATAAAGCTTCTGTTCTCACGTGTCCAGTATAAATTAAGAAGTTCAAAAATTTGAGTTAGACTTTTGTTTTAGGGTTCAATTTTTTGAGTTGTATTAGTACTGTGACCTCCCATACACTTGCCTTAATTTCGAAGACGCATAACTTTCAACTCCGTCGTTCAATTAAGCTGAAAATTGGTACAGACATTTTTTGTGATATTGAAAACAGCTCCTGTAAAATACAACACATTCTCGTAAATGGCAGCAAAGATGAAAAAAATTGAAGTTTCATCGCAATCCAAAAGTAGCGAGGTTAGAAAATGAACTCGTTTTTCGCTGTCTCTCGCAACTAGTTCATTACCAATTAAATAATTCAATGAGTGATCAAATGTTTTTTTTTTCATTCAGTTAGATAACTAGTATTCATTCAGCTAAACCAGTTAGTTAAAACACTTAATTTTAATGTACAACAAAAATAATCAATTGATTTTCCTCAAACTTTTTTCACCAAAATACATTTCTAGGAAGATTTTGATGTAACTGAATGCCAAACTTACCAATAGGGCGTTAATCGTGAATATCTGGTGCTCTAAATGAATACGGTGTAGACTTTAATTTTTCCTCTGATTGTTTGATTTTGATTTTGTTGATTGAAAAATGATTTTTGTTCTAAGTGTGACTCTCGTAACAACTTTCTCAAGACATCAGATGTTTTTTCGACCAAAGTTGCAACCTCTACAAATTTGCTTGCTTTGAAAAACATTGGCAACATTGCAAAGCTTGCACAGGTTTTTGACTAAAATTCATAATATACTTTGGTACAAGGCTACCAATTGAATGCAAAAAATGACTAAGTTTAGAAGTACTTTATCAGACAGAGTTGGTTCTAAACACTGGTTAGTTTGATACAATCATGTGAGGACCACTTCTTTAGAATGCACCTTTCATAGGTTAATGCTAACACTAACATAAAGAAATAATATATGGCATCAATCTTGGACCTGGGAAAATGTAAATCAGGCTTTATCAAATCTTGTAAAATCAAGTTTGTTTAATTTTAAATCAAAGCCCAGACCCATTCCTAGTCATCTGAACCAAGGAATCCTAAACTGAATTTGTCTGAACTAGTAACTTATTCATTCTCGCCTTGTGCAAATTTCAAATGTAAGATTTTCGTCAGATTGAGCGTTAAAACAAGAAAAGAACAGCAATTTGATTTTTTTTTTAAATCCACCATGTTAAATCAATGATGACTGAACGAAGAATGTATTACAGATTACCAATTACGGTCCAGTTACAACAATAGAATATCAACAGAACATTTTTTGGTTGAAATTCTCATTTTAGTTTCCTTGGTTGGTTGTACGGTGACGAGAAATTCAGGTCTTTTTGAAAAGTGTCCTTCAAGGATATAAACCTTGAAAAATTTCTTTTGATATTTCTCGAATTTTATCAACAAAGGTTATTCGAAAGAGCAATTCATGAAGCTACTAAAACTGAACCACGCAAATCAAATAGATTCGGAGTTTATTTTTGAAAACACTTACTTTATTTTTAAATCAAAGTTCCGAGCTACATATTGAAATGTCGACTAATAATAATCGTTTTGAGTGAACGATGAATATGTGAGACCCTCTCTCAAAACGTCGCACACCATGACTTCTTCAACATTCGATTGCCGCGATCTCTTAGTACTTTTACGTGGACAAGAACCATTAAATGGGATTCTGCTCTAAGGTACATTCATAATCCGGGTGCCCTTGGATAGAGAGAGGGCTTTAGAAACCTTGTTCATCACGCTGGATCTACAATTTACGTTTCATTTTATAGGATTGGACAACATTTATATAACGATTGGTGATTTTCATGCTAAAGAAAACTCATCTCACTTTTGAATGATTTAGAGATAGCTTTGGTATGCCAAAATCAAGTCAGATTAAGGGCCTTCGAGTATACGCTTGGCTCAGCTAATGCGTTTTGACTAATGACTAATGACTAGAGGCCGGGAAAAAATGTTGGAAAAACGTCCAAAAAATGTCAAATAAAATTAAAATGTTATATTCACGTAATATTGGCAAAAAATGTAAAAAATTATTTTTAATGTAAAAAAATTTTTTCCCGGGCTCTACTAATGACTATGACTAAAAAGTATATTGAGGAAGACTGGCAATCGAACCAATGACTTACTAAACCTTAACCCAAGAGGTACGCGATGTTTCTTTCAGAAAGTGAATAATTTAAAAAAATA
>CM021315.1:6043855-6063174 GCA_010645155.1 Tigriopus japonicus | reverse complement strand
CCATCTTCGTTCACACTTTTGGAGCTTATTTTGGTTTGGCCGTCTCCAGGATGTTATATTCTAAACATGCGGTTCAAAACAACAAACAGGGTTCGGCTTACACTTCCGATCTGTTTTCCATGGTGGGAACCATTTTCTTGTGGATGTTCTGGCCAAGTTTCAACGGAGCTGCCGCCCTCTATGGAGAAGCCCAACATCGAGCCATCTTGAACACGTATTTCTCGCTTTGCGCTTCAGTGACGTCGGCCTTTGCCTTTTCGGCCTTGCTCAATGAACACAATAAATTCGTTATGGTAAGGATGCTGACTGAAGGTTTGGAAATAACCTTACCTCAATTGTATCTAAACTGACTTCAGGAACACATTCAAAACGCGACTTTGGCGGGAGGAGTGGCCATTGGCGCTGTGGCCGATTTATTCATCCAGCCTTATGGAGCATTAGTGGTTGGATCTGTCGCTGGCTTTGTTTCCGTCCTAGGTTTCGAATATCTTACGGTAATTTAACAACTTTAAAACAATATTTGAAAATACTTTATAACAACCATTTTAATGAACAGCCTTTGTTGGAGCGAAAATTCAAGATCCATGATACTTGTGGAGTCCACAACTTGCATGGAATGCCTGGAATCATTGGAACTCTCTTGAGTATTTTGTTGGCTGGTATTGCAACCACCGATGTTTATGGACGAGGGTGAGATTCAATAACAACACCTTAACCTTTAAAAGATCAATACATAATGCTTATGTCTTGAACGCTTCACAGATTGACTGAAATCTACCCTGCTTTGGCTGAACAAGAAGACCATGGTCACGTTACTGTTCCAATTAACCAAACCCTTCAAGCCCTCAACCAATTATGGGCAGGTCTCGTAACAATTGCTTTCGCCATTTGTGGAGGCGTTTTCACAGGTCAGTAGTGGCCAATTTTTGGAACCTTGAACGAAAAAATCAACCCTAAATGTTCTCCTTCTAGGTTTTATCTTGAACATGATCGGTCGTTGGCAAGCCATGGATGAAATGAACCGCCCCGGATCCACGGTCGTTAAATTGGCCTTGAATGTGGGCAATGCCTTCACCCAACAATTGGGCATTCGCGAGGCCTTACCTCGAGATGCTTACTTTGATGACAACTTGTTCTTCGAGGTTCACAACGATGAAAAGACCATGATTGTGACCCAACATGACGGCCACAAGGCCGAATATAATCACGCTCATCAAGCCAAACGGATGCATTCTATTGATATGAACATGTATTCCGATCTTGGTTCTCGTCGCGTTTCCTTGGCTCCGAGTACCAACTCTAAAGACTAAAGGGAACAAAATTGGAACAACAATAACAAAAAACGGGATCAATTTGGAAAGCAGAAAATGAGTCTGCCGTCTGTACCTCGAATGAATCTCAATGCAATGCAAAATGTGGAACGATACAAAAATCTCGATTGCTCTATGTGAATGTGTACGGTTTATAATCTTGACATGTTAGAAATAAGTTTGCCATCATGCCCCTTTCCCCTCATTTGAATTCGCACTAGGTAAATAAAATTGTGAATAAAAACCGAAGCTATTAAAATACTGCGTAGAAGGGCAGTTTTGTTGACCAAAGGATTTTCCACCTAAAAAGATAAGTTTTCGTCGTGACTTTTCTGAGCTTTAACAGCCATTATGAACGGAGCATCGACATCGACCCAAGACATTATTTTCAACGCCATTTATGAGGATAATCCCGACTTGAATTCTGACTGTAAGAGCACCCTAAGGCAAAATGAACATATTTCAATGCAAGTTTACAATAGTCGCCTGCATAAATTTTCTTGTGAAACCTTCTTGAAATTACAGTAAGAACGGACAGGTTTGAAAAAAGATGATTGTGATTGCGAAACTGGTAATGAATAATCTAAAGGGCTTAGGAAAAAATTAAGGTTTTGATTCTTCCACTGTGAAAGGAAAGTTTATTTCATTGAAGTTGAACGAAGTTTGATTTAGTTCTATTTGGTAAAAGGTAACATTCTCCTGTTTCTTTTTGCTGTGCTTAATTTCTCTTTTGCTTGTCTTGAAATCTTTGGCAAACAAATTTTGGTAACATAACAAAATACAGGGATCACAATCGATATGCTATGTCAGAAAATTAAAGATTGTCCTTTTGCTCCAAGACAACGATTAAAAGAAAAAGAGTCTCCTTTGTTGCCTTTTTATGTGCACCAGAAATACTCTTACTTATTGTTGATTTTTTTAACGTAAGCTTGGAACACATTCATGGAATAGGAAACTAGCTTTTGGATTCAATTTCTTTTGCTCCGAATTTTGACGTTCTTTACTATAGAGAATTTACTAAACGGCGGATGTCGTCAGCCTACAATCCAGACACTTGCATGAGGAAAAGTTTTGAAAAAATGCCTTCATCAAATTTCGACTTGTTTTGGGCGAGCCTCCTTTCCCAGATTGAACGATAGCAGGTAAACATTGAACTGGTTTGGCGTTTCATTTGGTTGCGAATCCACCAATTAAGACCATCCATTCCGGCACCCTTCTTAAGTTGATAAGGGGAAGATAACACCTTCATATTTATGATGTAATCCAGTTCCCAGCAATGGGTATGCTTGCAAAATGGCCGAAAAAGAAGAAAACATGACGCCAGTTTAACAAGATATTTCAAACAATAGACTCCTTGTTATCGGTTCTGCCAAAAAGGAACTTTATTTGACCCCAAATCATGTTTCCTAATCGGTAAGTGTAGTCGGACAAATTCAGCTGGGGATTTTTGGGGCCAAACGGCTAGGCATGTGTCAGTTACCAGACCAGAAGACTCACCCTCCAACAAACTTTTAAAGATATTTAAAAAAAATCGAGCTTAAGTTACATTTTTGTTTCTTGACAACCTGAGATCGGTCCACAAAAGAAATTTTCCTCATGTAGTAAATTCAATCCCTGACATCTGACCTACCTCTATAATTTGGCCCCAATAATCCCCAGCTGAATTCATCTAGCCGCATTTATCCCTTAATAGCTTGAACAAAACATTACACACCTTTGTAAATACGATGATGATCCGTTAGTCAACATTTCCAATAATTCCTATGAAGAAGTGGTTGCCCAATCAGTTTGGGCATCAACTACCGTTTTAAGGTTTCCTTCAGAAAGATCGGGAAGGAGAATCGAACCTGGGACGGACTAAGCTAAACATCACGCCATTTCTCTTCCTTTTCAGATGCCAAAGTCTCTGTTGTATAAAGTTTACGAAATCAACCCAACATGAAACCTTTCATAAGGACATTGGTCGTCCAAGTTGTCCCGACTAGAGCTAGTCCCATCAAATGGATGGCAATCGCTTTTTCAAGCGAATTTCTTCCCGAAATCTTGAGCTGATCGTCATCTTCATTCCATTGTTGTAATGGCAACAGAAATGAATAAACACCTTCAATGAATCGATTCTATGTACATACGCACCTTTCCTGGGCTTCAACCTGTATTCTGAAGTACTTTTCGATAGATAACTTGTCCGTCGCCAAGATCCCTGTTATTCTCCCTCTGACAGAAACCGAGCACTTCGCATCAACATCACAAGAGAATCATAGTACGTCCCATTCCAAGTTGAAGGGAAAACATTGGCTTTATTGCCATCATACGAGTTCCTGAAGGTGTAAACTGGAACACTAACGGGTCATTGGTCAGTCGTTGGCAAGACTTGACCCAAGTCACATCTGACCTCGGACTCCTGAAAGACAACCAATTGTGCAGAGGACTGTTGGTTCGCGATTCAACATGAGACTCCAATATTGGCGTCGAGCGGGTCATATCCCGGTGATGATTGCCCTTGAGATCATATTTATCATCTTGTTTGCCATCTTCGTCGTGTACAATCCAGAGAACGCTCAATATGGCAAAAATACTACCTCAGCAGGAAAGGAAATCATGAAGGACTATCCGTGTAAGTATTTACTAACAAAAGAAATGGGACAAAGTATCTTCGGATGGTCCCATGGACATGCAGTTCAATAAGATTTACTTTTTCTCATGGATTTAGTTCATTAATAATATTCTAAAAAAAGGATAGAGAAAAAGTAGGAATATTTTCAAAGTGATGAAAGTGTATTTTGTAGTGATGGACCGAAAGGGCTCATAACCGTAATTTTCGGCCGAAAGAGGGCTTAACCGAAACCGAAAGCAGCTTACTATAAAATTGTATAAATGCAAAATCCACCTTAAAAATTAAATTGCTCATGCGTTCGATGTTGGGTAGTCGCAAATTTTGAAGAATTGGGAAACTTAAATTTCAGAGGTCTTTGGACGAAAAATTTTGTTGTCAAACTCCATCCTTTAAAGTACATGTCTGCTTTCGGTTTTGTTAAGCATAACCAAAACCGAAACTGAAATTTCGGCCGTAACTGCCCAGCTGTGAACGCATTCCTCTTACCTAAATTTTATGACCCGTTCTGATTTAACATTTTAGCCTCAAAATGTAATACAAGAAGAAAACAAGCACTAAAAACGTAACCTAACCTCAGCTGTCGCTTAGTTCTTAGAGGGGCAATTGTCATCGAGTATACTCTCGGTTCAACAAGAACCACCGTGACAACAACCTTCGGAATGCCGCTGCCATACTAAAAATGTCCTTAAGGATTGCTAAATGACTAGAAATAGGTGCGGCTTTTTATTTTTTTACAAATGTTCTAGGTTACATTTTCAAAGTAACTAAAAAAGTAGAATGAGAACGGTTTTCTTGTGATTTTGGTTGCGTATGTATGCATTCTAATGGTTTGACTCAAAAAGGTATACATAGAACTGTTTTTATCTCTACATGAAGGATACGTTGAATACGTAAGTTTCCCACTCCCAAACGAAAGTGTTTATAGGTTTTCAGAAGGAAGTATCAAAAAACCGTTTTTGATCCGATTTTTTTAGTAGAAAAAAATTAAAATTTATTATTGAAGTCTTTCAGAGCCATAAAAAGTATGTTAATGCAAAAGAGCGAGCTCTGAGTGAAAGCGTATGTTTCAATTACGACCCAGGTTTGATCCATCTCTTCATCTTTCTCCAGAACTTGTTCCTTCGTCTCAAAAACTAGTCCAAGATCCCATTATTGGATAAGAACCCGATTCTGGTCGCCCCCAAATTTGACTAAGCCATCTTTAAAGCTGGGGCCATCGAACCAATTACATAGCGTTTCTAAGGTCATTAATAGCTCTGAATCTTGAGCTGAGTATGTTAATACTCCTCGCCCTCATCATCTTGAATGGAAATGCTTGTTGTCTTCATGCCTCATAATGTTATAAAGAGCCTTGCGCACCTGACGCCCGTCCCATTTGGGAAAGGAGCTTGATTATCAGTCTTGTTAGAGATTGATGGATGTTCTGGCAACTACGTGACTGACCCTGCCATCAGAAGGATTGCGACAAAGTACTAGAGCCATTTTTCTAATCTATATTTGGGCATTGGACGTTAATGCTCTTTGAATATTCAGTTTAAACAGCTGCTATGCTAACCCTGATTTCCAGCTCTTGGCAGAGATGTCATAAGTTGTCTTAATGGGTTGTTTGCGAAATAACTTCCATGGGTGTTCTTCTTCAATTATTGTACTTCGCTAGACAGTCATTTAAGGACTACACTTTATTGAAAGTTAATTGAAAGTAATTCCGAGAAGAGCTTTTGAAAATAAATGCAAGAGCTCAATTCTCTCATGAGAATCAGAAAACGGATTAGATTGCGAAAAGAAGTTTTGAACTCCATTGTCGTTTTTGCACTTCGGGAGATTGAATCCACAGATCATATAATGACCATTAATGGCCATTATATGGTCTGTGATTGAATCTAGGTTGTTTCAATGAATCATTGAGATCTATAGGGTCTCGGCCTCCTTTTGTTTTGAAATTCTTCACTAAAGTACGCTCAGAGGATGACCGATTCCCGCCTCCCACTGTGACAGCTTAGGGTGTAGAAACGAATTATCTTGCAAGAAAATAACTTTATTTGTTGTGAAAATCTTGCAGACAAACCTAGAATAATTTACACATTCAAAAGATTGCAAAAACCCAAACCTAATCCACAATAATGCAGCTTCTTGAATCGACGTTTTCTCAAGTCACCTTGCTGCAAAAAAGTAGGACATTCTCTTGAATTCAATGCCAAATTTACACTTAACTTGTTTCTAGTTCAGCAATTGGGGGTTTTAAGGCTCAATGTGAACGTAAAAAAGAAATAAAAAGGGTTGAATGAATAAAAGAAAATGTTAAAGTTTTATCCCATGGGAGTAATTACCGTATCATTTTACGGACCTGCTGCCGTCTCTAACTGCCTTTTGTAGTGTAGGCTTGCCAAAAAAAATCTCAGTTTTCAAGGGTCAGATTTTCGAAAAATGTTGCATTTATGTGCAATAACATGGTTAATGTATGTTGAGAAGTATTACAAAGTAATTTGAAAACAAATGGAGAAATTGGAAGCCTTCAATTTAACAAATTATTTGTTTTTAGGTTTAGTTGCCCCAGGAACCGATCTCCTCTGGCCATCTGGTTATTCAAAGTTGGGCATTCCTAATTTCAAAGTTCGGAAGAACCCTCTCAACTTATGTAGCGAAATTTTAGATAAAAGCAACAAAACATACTTTCTTGAAAATACAATGTCAAGAATTGCTATTTCAACTTCAATTTGTGCAGATAAGAAAGGCATTGTTGCAATCACCAGGCCCAAACCTTCGTTTTAGTTACCTCGCACGCTCATCAGAAACACAGGTCTTCCGAACTTTTTTCCCGCCAAAAATGATGACGTCACTGGTAATTGCTGTAATTGCCTTCCAATTACCATGTAAAGCCTGTCAAGAAACAACTTCTTCAGGCTTGAATTATTGCCAACAATGTAGCAACTTAGGCTTAAACAGAATGTCTATTCAACAAGAAAAAAGAAAACTGGCAGTAAAACATCAACTATTTAATAAGTTATTGTCAAGTAGGAAAACCATCACACTTGCCTAATATGCTTATGTTTCAAAATAAAAGATAATGAATAAAATCAAACCCACTTAAGCATATAACTGAGAATAAATCAAATTTAATATTGACAAAATAGTCTCAGTCAAAAGAATTTTGCCAAAAAAGCAAGAAAATAAATTTTCATTGATCCCCATAGTTTTGAAGTCAAACAATGACCAGAGTCATTGCATTTTTTTGCATTTTCTTGCACTTTATTGGCTGATGCAATTAGCTTTAAAAGTGCCTTACTTTTGGCGTTGTCATTTGATTGTTGCTTACTGAAATGGGTGAAATAATTAGTGTAATAAAAATCCTGGTCTCATTTGCAAAAGAACGCAATTGATTTGATCCAACTTGAAATTGAAAAAACTTATCGTATGTTACCACTATTGGAGGCACGTCAGAAGAGATATGATCTTTAAAATATTACTTTCTAGTGTTCCAAGATGTTCACGTGATGATCTTCGTGGGATTTGGTTTTCTTATGACTTTCTTAAAGAAATATGGGTTGAGTGCGGTGTCTTTGAACATGATGTGTGCCGTGATTTCACTTCAATGGGCCACCTTGGTTCTAGGATTCTTTCATATGCATTATGATACAGAAATAATGATTGAAGATGGCCATGAGTTCAAATTAGTGGATGGTATTAATACCACAGTCGTCAAATATCGGCATGAATACATTGAATATCCTCATGGCTACATTTATCTGGACCTTAAGGAAAGGTAAGTGCTTATGTTTTTGTAGCACAAAACTAGCTTCAATCGGTTTTGAAACCTTCTAACTTTTGATTCAGCGTTTTAAGATGCATTAGATTTCGTAAATATCATGCTTCTTCTGGGCAAAAGTGTACCCACCAGAGGATATTATGGATATTATTGAATGATCACGCCAAGCTATTGATCAATTTGTTCTTTCTAGTATGTTGTTCAGTGATTTTGCGGCAGCCGCAGTTCTGATTTCCTTTGGTGCCGTCATTGGAACCACTTCGCCTCTTCAACTCATCGTCATGACCCTTATTGAGATCGTCCTCTTCGTGATCAATGAGGTGATTGGCCGCAAATATCTGGGCGCCATTGACGCGGGAGATTCCATCTTCGTTCACTCCTTTGGAGCTTACTATGGCTTAGCCGTTTCCAGGATGTTGTACTCTAAACATGCGATCCAAAATCATAAACAGGGTTCGGCTTACACTTCCGATCTGTTTTCCATGGTGGGAACCATTTTCTTGTGGATGTTCTGGCCAAGTTTCAACGGAGCTGCTGCCCTCTATGGAGAAGCCCAACATCGAGCCATCTTGAACACGTATTTCTCGCTTTGCGCTTCAGTGACGTCGGCCTTTGCCTTTTCGGCCTTGCTCAATGAACACAACAAATTCGTTATGGTAAGGATGCTGACTGAAGGTTTGGAAATAACCTTGCCTCAATTGTATCTAAACTGACTTCAGGAACACATTCAAAACGCGACTTTGGCGGGAGGAGTGGCCATTGGCGCTGTGGCCGATTTATTCATCCAGCCTTATGGAGCATTGGTGGTTGGATCTTTCGCTGGAATGGTATCTGTCCTTGGATTTGAGTACCTAACGGTAAGCGCAAGGTAGGATTTTTTTTCAACACCAGATAATACCAAATAATCTTTCAAATTAACAGCCTTTCTTGGAGCGGAAGTTCAAGATCCATGACACATGTGGTGTTCACAACTTGCATGGAATGCCTGGAATCATTGGAACCCTCTTGAGCATCTTGTTGGCTGGTATTGCCACCACCGATGTCTATGGACGGGGGTAATTGTGATTGCCCTTTGATTTTATTCAACAAATGATAAGAATCAAATTTCTTTGTATTGTTGTCCAGATTGACAGAAGTCTACCCGGCTTTAATTGAGCACGATGAGCACGGTCACTTAGTTGGTCCCATCAGCCAAACTCACCAAGCCTTTAATCAGTTTTTGGCTGGCCTTATTACCATTGTCTTTGCCATAATTGGAGGAATTTTCACAGGTAAGGCCATTGTCAAAACTCCTTTCGTTATGAAAGGATAGTGAGACTTTTCAATTTTAAGCAAGGCCAGAAGCTCGGTGAATTGTTATGATTGACCGTTTCCAGCAAATAATTCGGGTTTGAGCTGTTCCTCGAAAAAAGGAACGAATCACAGTTCCCGCGCCTCAATCCAAAACGAGGAATTTATTATTCCTAAATTCCTTAAAAAATGACATCATTCAGTACAAGTTACTTTTTAAAGTAGACATTTTCAAGTGATTGAATTTGCAACTTTGAACCTTCTAATCACAATGATTTCCTTTGTGAGATTAAAAAAGACGATATCTAAATTCTCCATGATTTTTTTGACGGTCAGTTTTGACGTTTAGGAGTTTTTGCTTCTGATTTTCTGATCATTTGGGGTGAGATTCGCAATTGTTTCATCGTCATTCTGAAAACGTTGGTTGATGAAAATTACAAAAGCATAATGAAATACGTGTATCTTAAAAGACTATGGTGTTCAACAGTTATCGTGAGTTCAAAGTTCGCACATCAAGACTACGGATTCTTGGACTTGGATTTTCACTTATATTTTTGAAAAATGTGCATGATAGTTTTCTCAAAATCCCGACAATTGGTTGCATTTTGACCTAAGTCTTGCTTAAAGCGAAAGACACGTGATATCTCGAACGAAAGGTGCAAAATTTTGTGAACTTTGGTTTGAAGATTGTACTAGGTGGGGTGAAAAGTAAGCTCCTTGACCGACAAAATGCAATGCTACTGTTAATATTCCTAAAATACCTTGTAGTTCATTCATATTTCATTCATATATCATATCAAATTTCAAAGGATTATTGCCTTTCATTTTATTTTGACAGCTCATTGATGTTGACGTGTTTGGCATCATGTTGAAAATGAATCTGGTGATTTTACGGATGAAAACGTCAAAAAAGTTCATGAAATGGGGTTGGCGGACCGGAAAATGAAGGTGTTTGAGTTGGTAGCTAACATTAGGACTATATGGAACTTTTTGTTATTTTCATCAGTAATTGTTTCGGAGGGCCTTCGACAACGTCTTTGATCGATAGTAAAGGTTTGGAGACCACGAAAGTGGCAAAACTAATATTTAATGGTATGATCTGACGGAACATTTATCTCATTACATTTATCAAACTTTTATTTTGCTTGTTCCGCCATTTTGATTTGTAAAAAGCAATGTTTTAAGACAAAACGAAAATCTGGTTGATCCATTTCGACATGACCCCAACCAAACACGTCAACATCAATCAGTTGTCAAAACACAATGAAGAGCAATAATCCATTGAAATTTGAAGCGTATGCCTAAATTTGAATGGACCACAAGGTACTATAAACTTATTGCAATAGAGTCCTTTAAGCGCAACCAATGAAATGGAAAGCACGTGCAACCTTTGAGCTTTAATACGCAAAATTTCTGTTCGTACGTGTCCAATATACATTGAAAAGTTCGAAAATATGTCAAACGTTTGTGTCAGGGTGCAATATTTGGAGTTGTATTACTAATGTGACCTCCCAGTCTTATGTACTATGACCTCCCAGTCAGCTGCTCGTTAAAGGACCCATATTGCATCTTGGCGGTCAAGGAGGTTACTTTTCACTCCACCTAGTATGTTATTGTTGAAAAAGGTGCAATATTTTAAAAGACCGTAACATTCAACAATCACTTAATACCATTTGAAACTTGTTAACACAACAGATTCCCCAAATGAGATTTTAGATAAATTTCCTTTATTTTTGTTTCAATTTACTTAAAACCCTCACAAAGGCCTGCATTAGGCTAAGTACGAGTAAGATCTCGTAAGAAAGTTGTAAACCTTCATGTTAGTTTGGGTTTGGAAAAGTGAAGGTTCTAAGAATTTATATGAACCATTGTAAGCCTTACAAATATTGGCCAGTTGCCAAAACAT
The DNA here is from genome assembly GCA_010645155.1 of Tigriopus japonicus. Taxonomy (NCBI): domain Eukaryota; kingdom Metazoa; phylum Arthropoda; class Copepoda; order Harpacticoida; family Harpacticidae; genus Tigriopus; species Tigriopus japonicus. The sequence goes on along the minus strand of CM021315.1, from coordinate 6,052,291 downwards.
GCAGAAAACGATTACTTACGAAATGATAAACGAATACAACTTTTGCCCAAACGGGAATAAATTTCTTCTTCAGCATCAGTAGGAACAATAATGTTGGACCAGAGCGTAAAACCAGATCGTTTTGGAGAAAGACCAAAGAAAAAAGGTGGACTTACACTAGCTGGTTTTTGACAAAATACGATCTTCCTTCCACTTTAAGTGTTTTAACCACAGGGTGGATATACGGAAATTGTTGTTGGATGAGTTACAGCTGTTGAAGAGCCAAGGTTGCAGGTGAAAACTTGATATTTCCGAAGATTATTACTTAAGTTGTGCCCAAACAAACAACAAGTGACCCTGACTTCAACCTAGGGATGGGTGACAGCGGCACTTTTGCCCTCGATTCCGACACCGACACCGCAAGGTTGACACCTACGCCGACACCGGCACCTATGTTGAAGTTACCCATCAACGTCGTGGTGTTGACACTGACACAGATAGCGTGTTCCTTATAATTAAGTCAAACAAAATGTGCCCTTCTGGACTGTAATATGGAGCACCAGTTTTGACAAACCTACGCATTCTAAAGACATTTAAGTCCATGTTAGTGCAACATAAATTTGAGAGAGGGAAAATAAGTTTACATTTTACAATACCCTAGCTGGGTGTGTGATTTTCTTGCATTGCGTTTATGTTTATGATGAAGTCAAAAATGATGATATTGGATTTTGTTTAGTCCTTCACATTTACAATCAAAATTGGGATCAAGTTTTTGGGCGGGCAGTACGTTTTTCAAAAACTCTTGAAGCCTTAAAATTTCGGCACCAGAGACCTGGTGTTGATGCCGACACCGAAAGCCCAAAAAGTTGGGGTCAACACCTTGGCACCGACACCGGCTTCTCGCCCACCCCTACTTCAACCTCGAAGTGACATCTTAGTGAACCAAAAAGTTGCTCATGTAGGTCCAATACAAGAATATAAACTAAAGGACAGTCTAAGGGAAAAGGAACGAGTAACGAGTCATTTTTGAACCAAGTGCAACATTTTCGATTACCTTTACTTATTCGAAAAAAATAATTCGAATTGCCATTTTTTGGCGCAGATTTTGTAAATTCTATAACAATATTCAAAGCCGTTTAGAATGTGATCGTTCAAGAAACTTTATTACATGAACAATCGAGAACTTCATCTTCCGAGCTAGCCTTGATTTACCTCTGATTTAGAAGTGAATTTAGAGAGCTAAAAAGTAAGTGTTTTCATATAAAACATCGCCTGAATTTGTATTTTCCGTCTTGTAAACTTACCGATATATTTGACTTTTGGACAACCACACACTTTTACCTCATTTGACCACATCCCAATGACTGATGACTAGGGACGGGCAAATAGTGTAAAAAGATTTTTGGTAACATAAACCCATTTTTCTGCACTTTTGCACTTTCCACCTTTATTTGCACTTTTTATTTACGTCTTTGGCCAAAATTGACAAATTGTTAAGAAAATGTAGTGGCTTTTGAAAGAATTTTTAGTTTCAAGATCAAATTTTGAACTAGTCGAAAAAGCTTGCATTTGCAATCAACCATTCTTAGCACCTTGAAGAAATATGTGCATTTCAGACGCAAACCTCACACTTTATTCACCATCTTGGCTTTAACTATAACATCCTGTTTTGGACAAAAGAATCTCTTTGCATGCAACCAACAAATAGCAAACCTAAAGAAACTCATGTTATGGTAATGGAAGGATCTACAAACAATATAGATTGTAGAATTAGGTTTCCTGCCCACAAAGATCGCTATTTCTAAAAAAGGCCGTTATAAACTTAAAATCATCAAGCTAAGGATACATCAATGTAGCAGTACACATTGTTTAATTGATTTGGAGATATTACTTTTAAGTTCCAAAAGTATTTGAGAACAGTTTTGATGTGATGAGACAATGAATGCCACATTTTAAATTGAGTTCAGGCCATGGGCCAAATATTGAAGTAATGTCACTAAAAACATGCTTAAAACACATTTATGACTATTTTCTTTGATGCAATTGTTAGGCACACGTGGGTATTTTTCTGTTCAATTTTCAATGTCTATTTTTAAACAACTTGAAGGACGAAAACGGAGTGATTTAAAGCCATATAAAACAATTGCTAAATATATTTCGACAATATTTTAGTTACATACATCCACAAGACCACCTTAGGAATGAAAAATTCAGAAGATTGTTGACTAGAGTATTTTTCATGACTTTACATCCTTTTTGCTAGTGACCTAATTAATAGAACTCTATTACTTGTGCGGCATTGTCTCTTCACCTCAAACTAGTTTCAAATGTCTTTAGAACTTGTAAATGACTTCTCCTGCTCAATTAAGAGCCGTGGGTACTCCATGAATGACGTTTTAAGTCCAAATGCAAGTGATTTGCTCTTTTTTTGACATTTATTTGCTCTTTTTTGACACTTTTTTGCTCTTTTTTGACTTTTTTGCTCTTTTTTCGACATTTATTTGCTCTTTTTTGACATTTATTTGCACTTTCAACATTTTTCTGCACTTTGTTTTGCACCTTTGGGCACATTTTTTTGCAACTTTTGGTAACTAAAAGGGTAAGATTATTTGCACTTTCTGCCCGTCCCTACTGATGACTGATCCCAATGACCTTCCGAAAATTTTCATACATGACCCAACATATTGGGATAAACCTAATTTACCAACTAAAAACTGTTGACAAATCAGTATTTTGAAATCCGTAAAAAGAATGAGAACTATATAAGACTTACCATTTATTATGCTCTAGGGTACATCTTAAACTTGATCGGTCGTTGGCAAGCCATGGATGAGATGAACCGTCCCGGATCCACGGTCGTTAAATTGGCCTTGAATGTGGGCAATGCCTTCACCCAACAATTGGGCATTCGTGAGGCCTTACCTCGAGATGCTTACTTTGATGACAACTTGTTCTTCGAGGTTCACAACGATGAAAAGACCATGATTGTGACCCAACATGACGGCCACAAGGCCGAATACAATCATGGCCACCAAGGCGCAAGAATGCATTCTATTGACATGGGAAGTGCACGATAAGTTTCCATCTAGCATTTTCTTCGAAAATGGCTCTTGCGTGTACTGAAATATCAGAGAGCCAAAGGAAAATTTAACGAATGATTGTGGAGTGGATCCTGAAGACGAAATAAATGGAGGTCACCGATTGAAGAATGTGGAATGGTACAATATATCTCGCGTTGCTCTATGTAGATGTGTTTGGTTTATCAATGTCAAAAGATGTTAGTCCTAAGTCATATTTCCTTTAATTCGCACTAGAATAAAACAAGAAAATTGCATCGATCCTACCTTCTAAAGATAGAAACAATTAAACAAGCTATTAGCTGAGGTTACATACCCTGTGAAAACTTGAGTTGTGACAGAAATTTTTCGCTACCACACGCCATTGACTTCAAACTCGAAAGTACATAAGTTAGGACAAGAAATCTTGTGGCAAAAGTTATGGAAGAGTTTTGCGACGGGGTTTATGAGCTTAGCTTTCTTTGAACGATTTCTTGTGGCAACCTACGTACTTTCGTGTTTGCAAATGAAACCAACTGCGTGTGGTAACGTAAAATTTCTGTAACAACTCAAGTTGTCACAGGGTATATAAACTCAGCTAATAAGTAGGCAGTAGAAATGTAGCTGAAGGAAAACATACCGCCATCTATTAAGGGTCATCTTAGAATCGAACCAATTTTAGGAGTTTTGCCTAGGCCTTGGGTGTGTACGGACAAACAAAAAATTTACGAGTAGGCCTGAAACGGAGTGACTTGCTTTTGTTTTCAGCTAGAAGCGAAACGTTTCTTGGAATCTCGGTTAGGAAGACTGAACTCTTGGACGAATGTATTGACAATGTTATGGTTAGTTGTATGTAGGGAAGGCCATTATCTTCGTACGAACTTCTTGCGTAACCAATGAGAGACGTTACCTTCGTTGAAGGTGCTGATGACGTTCAAGCTCATTCACGAGAATCTTTGTTCGGGACTAAATATTGACTCCTGAGTCTTACTCAGTGGTAGTGGTAACCAAGGAAAGGAAGACACTCGAATCTTGATTCGAAGAAGTGACTTCGAATATAACCGACCGCAAGAATTACTCGGGAATCCTTCAACTTCCTATGAGTTATCGTCCAACGTTTTCCTTCGAGGTGTATCTCCTTTAACCGGATTGACACTTTCAAATAAAAGCTCACCCATTGGAAACGAACATCTCAGTTACAAAATTGAACCCAAGCAACATGAAGGGCTTAGTTATCTTAACACTTGTGGTTAGTCTCGCTTTAGCTGAAAAGGCTCCAGGATCCACCATTGACTTCCCAGACAACGTCGGAGGAAGCGGATCATATTCTGGTAACGAACAGGTTGGCGGCAGCGGTTCCCATGCTGGAAATGAACAAGTTGGTGGGAGTGGATCGCATGGTGGAAACGGAGTTGGTGGTAGTGGGTCATCATCTGGAGTGACTGGTGGCAGCGGATCTTATAGCAATAATGGTGTTGGAGGCAGCGGATCAACCAGCGGAAATGGAGTCGGAGGCAGTGGATCAACCAGTGGTAACGGAGTTGGAGGAAGCGGCTCAACTGGCGGTCGACCTGTTGGTGGAAGTGGATCATCCAGTGGTCGAAACAGAAGAGAGATTCAGTACCCAGGAATCTCTAGCGGGGGTCATTTCTCAACTGGAACCAAACACGGAAAGCCCAAATACAGGAATTATCCAGGAACTGGTGGAGGATCTGGTTATTATCCCGGTTCCAATGGAGGATCCAGTGGATACTATCCTGGTCAAAATGGAGGAAATTACCCTGGTTCAAACAGTGTTGGGGGATCTGGCTCATACTCGGGAAGTAATGGCTATCCTAGTCATAACAATATTGGCGGGTCAGGCTCATACTCTGGTAATAATGGGTACCCAAATTATAACGGGGTTGGTGGTTCAGGCTCATACTCTGGAAGCAATGGTTATCCAAACTATAACGGAGTTGGTGGTTCAGGCTCTTTCTCTGGATCCAACAATGGATATGGGGGATCTTCGTCTTATCCTGGCTCAGTTGGAGGGTCGGGATCGTACCCTTCACCCAACTATGGAGGTTCTGGTTCCTATTCTGGTCGTTGAAGAATTTCGCATTACCAAAGAAATATAACCATCACACTATTCTAGTAATTATTTGATCAGGTTATTGGAGATATGTCATAGTTTATGGACCAAGGCTGTCATTGATTAACGAATAAACGCGATTGAATGTGCTTTTCACCGGAAGTGTATATTTTGATTAAAGTATCACATTTGTAGGTAAGTGTCTGACAACAAGTTTCAAGAGAAATATGTTCTGGGACATTTCGTCCCGAGATTCAGGTATTTTCTCCTCCTTGTCAACAAAACGGTTCAAAATTAGGTTGGATCACTCCATAGGGGCCGGTTTCTTTTTGGGCCCAGCGTCAACAATCGGCTCGAACCAGTAATACTTTCTGATCCAATCAAACTTCAGGAATCCTTCAATGCCCATGTGCACCAACAATGCAATTGTCAGATAGGCAATGAACAAGAAATATAGGACTCCAAAAATGCCGACAATGGTAAAAACCCACCAGGTTTGTGGTAGCTTGGTGGCCACAAAGTCGATGACGAAGAATATGTTAATGCCGATGATCACAATAGCCAACAGTGTGACAAATATCTTCATCACAAATCCATTGGCAAAATCTCCCATTACAAGTCTGTTGATGGGAAAGAACGTGTGAAATCTAGGTATTGGGATGATAAAGGGTGATCTTTACCTTGACGATGTAAATGTAAGCGTTGGTATGACGGCAAAGGGTAGTTGGATGCTCATTAGGGCATTCAAAACGTCATTTAGACCGGTAAGGTTGTTGATATCCAAGAAGTACGCCACACTGAAGGTCGGTATGATGGCAATGGTTCGAGTGAGCAAAACACGTTGCCATCGTTTCCACTTGAGGTTAAGAAACCCTTCCATGGCAAATTGGCCCGAATAAGTTCCTGTCATGGTTGAAGACTGACCGGATGCCAGAATTCCAACAGCCCAAATGTAAGTACAGGCTATACCAAAAGTGCAACCCAAGAACACACCACCCTTGTACAGATCAGCGTCGATGAAGTCATTAGCTCTAAAAAGCAATAACAATGCTCAAAAAAGTGCTCAATCAAATGGCGATTGTTTAAAAAATCCTTACTGCTCCGGGGGAACATCAAACACGTCCAAGAAAATGGAATCCTGAGCTGCACAGTTGTTATAAGCAGTGGCGTACGTGGTCTCAAAAAGTCCATTGGCAAACACGCTCACCACAAACAGGTTGAGAATGAAGCTGATGAACAAAGCAATGCAACCTTCAATCACGTAGTACTTATTGGCCTGAGTAATGGCCCTCTTGTCTTCCCGATTGACCTTGCGGGTTTTGACCAAAGCTGAGTGCAAATACAAGTTGTGTGGCATGATAATAGCGCCCACTGCGGCCACGGCTTGAGATAGAACCTCGTTACTATAGTCATGGGACCACGGAACAAAGAGACCTTCCATCACGGCTGCTTGATCAGGGATATCAATGAAGTAGTTGTAGCCAAAACTGATGGCCATTACGGCAATCAGAAAGGCAAAGAAGAATTCCAACTTCCTCAGACCGTATTTGTCAAGGAATAAGAAGGTGAACGTGTCAACAACTGTGATCAGGGTGCCGCCCCATAGAGGGATATACTTTTGAGAGAGCAGATAAATGGCGATAGCTGTACCAATCACCTCTTGCATATCTGATCCGATGATGGCAATCTCTACCATGATCCACAGAATCACTCGAGGAACAGCGGGATACTGCTCATAACAGACCTGAGCCAAGTGCTTACCCGTAACGACGCCCAAACGAGCCGAGAGTCGTTGCATCACCATCCCCAAGATCGTAGCCCACATGAGAACCCAGAGAAGCCTATACTCGCCCTTGGCCCCAGATTGAAGATCCGACTCAATATTGCCCGGATCCAGGTAAGCGATGGACATGAGCCATCCGGGCCCCGTGAATAACCACAGGGTCCGGAAACTAAAGATGGAATCATCCAAAATGGCTTCTTCGGGAATATCAATTTTCTCATCTTCCAAATATGTGTCATCATTGACAACAGCAGTTCGGTGAGATTTCTTAATGGAAGCTGGAGTGCCTGGTGTCGATTCTGGGGCCATGATGCGGGACGAGTAGGGCCTTGGGTTCTGAGTGACCACCTGGTGACACTGACCTTTGTGAAGAGTTTTTATCGCCTTTTATTTGATCTATGGGTGTAGCTATCTGTGTAAAGATAGCGGCTTAAACTTGTCATTTGCATCAACACGCGTTTTTTCTAAGGTCAGAGATACGTAGATATTGAAACTTGAGAGCCTGTGTTACCAGGCAATTATGGCCCATGATGCTTGTTGAAAGCCTCACCTTCCTGTTATCTGTCTCTAATTTAGACAATGTGTTTATATTGAACCTTGAAGATTGGGACGTCCTAATAGAATACTTTTTGAACCGAAGGAAAGAATACTTGATGTTTGGAGGAAGACCACACGTTCAAATTTTAGACAGTTTCACCTTCACCAGAAGTGTGTTTAAAGCCATGAACATTCATCAACTTAATATCCTTGTAATGACTTGGAGCTTAAATCACTCAAATTTCAACATCCAATCCAATGATCTAGTTGTCTTGAATAATGATAGGTAATGAAGGGCATTCCATATTATTCGTTTGTTCTACACCAGTAGGGGTGCACATTTCTGGCAAATAAACTCTGCCTTTTAAGCACTAGAATGGCAAAAATAGCATTGAAATAGCAAGTTAACTCAGGAATTGTCATGTTGTAAGGTTTAACAATTTCGGACCAATTTTACGGAAGGAAAAAATGGTCCGGGTCTTAATTTTTCAGCTTGATTTTTCTGGCTCTTTTCGTGGTCGATTTTTTGGTCTCGTTTTCTAGGTCCTAAATTGTGCCTCGTGAGTAAATTTCATCAAAATGACATACTACCACGAAAAAGATATTGTACGAAAATTGGCAAGTAACGAATATACATTTTTTTTGGGCCATAAACCTTTATTTACCTGAAATCTGCACCCCTAAACTTGAAGTCACGTTTCTAACAAACCTTAGTATGTTGTCTGTTACTTTTCCCATATTGCAAACATTAGATGGGGCCGAACTCACGTTTAATTAGCATTATTTGTATTATCTAAAGAACGAATTACATATAGACATGTTCACAACCCATGTACTAAAGAGTAACATTGAATCTTAATAATAGCCCTGGATACTTTGAGGGAGATCCGAGCTAACAGAAGGGAACCAATTCAATGGAGGACTAAGGTCTTTTAGTCGTTGAAATGTGATCCTTGAACAGTGTGAGTCTGATGAAATTGAGAGCGATCGCTGAAGTCCGTATTGAC
>CM021315.1:6022409-6043352 GCA_010645155.1 Tigriopus japonicus | reverse complement strand
TTGTCTACTACTTTTCCCATATTGCAAACATTAGATAATAAATTAAAACAAAAATTAGCATTATTTGTATTATCTAAAGAACGAATTACATATAGACATGTTCACAACCCATGTACTAAAGAGTATCATTGAATCTTAATAATAGCCCTGGATACTTTGAGGGAGATCCGAGCTAACAGAAGGGAACCAATTCAATGGAGGACTGAGGTCTTTTAGTCGTTGAAATGTGATCCTTGAACAGTGTGAGTCTGATGAAATTGAGAGCGATCGCTGAAGTCCGTATTGACCTCGTTCAAATGCGACGATCGCGTTTCCACTTTAGGTTGAATAGGGTTAATGACGAGACGTTGATCGTTATGGGTCACACTCAACGATGTTCTGAGAAGAATGCAAGAGAGCAGTGATAAATGAAGATACTTGTAAAAAAGACTTATTTCTTACCCAGTGATCTTGGCCAAGAGCCCTTTGCCAAATTCCACAATTGAAAATTCTGACGCAATTCCTGATTCTGGTCCAGTAATTGTTTGTCCAATGTAGAACCAAATCCCAACACACAATAGGATCGAGAGCAAAGAGTATGTCCAGTTGATCAGAAACATCAAGATTAACTTGATTACACACTAAAAGGAAAGAAGTTGATTTCATTGCTAGATTTAAAACGAAATAAGTTATCAAAAATCGGAGAACAAAATCAATAAAAAAGGTAGTTTAATCAAAGAAGCTCATGGGATAGAAGCGCCAATTAGACATTAGCACACGTGAATCTTTGAAAAAGTCCAAAGAGCGAAGGGCAAAAGAGAAAATAAGGCGGCCATTCGGAGCTTTTAATCAAAGAAATGCCTACTTATGCACGGGATTGAGCACTCACGGCAATTTGTCGAATTCACTTGGTATGTGTATGTTTCTTGGTCAGTTTCTATCTCAAGTAGAAAATAACTAATTTCAATTTTAAAAGCTGAATTAGTATGACTTCTCAATCGATCTTGATTGAGTGTAGAGCTTAAGTCGACACACTCCTTCTGATAATCTACTAAACCATACCTCACCCTTAATTCCAGGTCTGAACACCTTTCATTTTAAGTTATGCCTGATTACCATTTACTTTCTTTTTCACGACTCACATTTCAATGAAAATTTAGATTTGCGTTGCCCTAATCAATTCTCGACTCAATCCCATCGAAATATCTCAGCGCAGGAATGCCAACATTCTGGGATGTTTTGGTAACTCAAAAAAAGAGCGATAAAATCAGAGCATTACGGTCCACAAATATGACTCACCCCAGCCAAACTGATCCAACGATTGCAAAACGGTGAGTAAAAGTTTCGAGGTTTGGCATCAATTTCGTCCACGTTGTATTTCTGGAGTAGCTCTTCAAATTCTTCGTTCCTGCCTTTGGGATCACCATGTGAATCCACACTTGATGCTGTGTCATTGGAAGCCACACTTGATCCCCCAGCACTGGCTTTACGCTATGATATGACAAACACGCAATTAGAAGAGTTTATTTTTTGCTATACAACTCATTTGGAACCTACGCCATTGGTGATCTGCTTCTTCGTGGCATCAAAGGTTGGTGACCCAATTCCGTTGGCATGATATTTTTGGAGTCGTTGTTGGTTCAGGTCAAATTGCATGCTCAGAGCAAAATATGCATATTCAATCATGCCGTAGGTTATGAGGAAGGGCATGGTCGCCAAAGTTGCCAAACGATTCATGTCTCCGATCGCGATGAAGAACAACGTAAAGGCTGATATGAGTCCCAAAGCATTGATGGGAACCTTGTTCGGACCTTTCTATAAAGATGAAAAGAGAAATGTATCTCGTAGGTACTTCAAAATTCCATGGCCTTTTTTTAACGGACGCAACTGCGTTTGAAGACTCTCTTCTTACCCCTTCAGCCAAGAACGAAAAGGCCGGGAGAACGTTTTCGGCCGCAATGGATTGCAATACTCGAGGAGTTCCGTAAAGGGTCGCCAAACAACTCGATACAGAGGACACGTAGAGTGCCGAGAGAAGGAGGAACCCTGAAATTACCATAAATTAGATCGCTGAAGAATCTCTTAATAGGGGGCGAAAAGAAGTTGCGAATCTTTCAAGGCCGTTCGTACCTAAAGCAGACACTTTTTCCGCAATCATGAAGTCCGTCAAAAGCGCCGTTCGATCGCAAGTCCCTGCTAACACCAACATGAACATCAAGTACAGGAACGAGCTGGAAAGGAATGATGAGCATGTGTATACATGTGGTGGCGATAATCATGATGTCTCAATTCGAAACACAAAAGTTTTGATCATGGCCCAAGTGGGTTCGTTCGTTTCGTTCTCGTCGGCTGCAATTAGCAGCGATGAGTCGGTCTAAAGTAGTCTAGTCTTTCACTCGGAGGCTCAAAACTCAAGGCCAACAGTTCTTGTTCCATGATGAGGGTATCGTACTACTTTCTTTCTTAAGAGTTTTTACACAACAGAGCATGGAAGGTTGTCAGTTTTAGAGCGGACAAAACTGATTCACAAGATCTGGAGAAGCAAACTAAGTAGACCCTTGAAACGACGTTTACGACCCCTCTTATTTCAATTATCCATTTTCTTGGGCGATGCTTTGCCTTGTTAGTTCTTCTTTATCGAGCATGGGGGGTCATTTTGAATTCGAGGCTTTGTATTTAGATGTTGTTTCATGTTCCATGACTAATGTTAACAACATTAGTGTGTGTTGTCGCTGCTGAAGCGCCATTCACAGTGGTTGACAGGGCATTGTGCTTAATCTTCGTATATTTTCTTTGGATAATCCATAGTCAAGCATGACAGGTGACATTCGCGTTCCACCCCTCGATTCTCGGTCCCAACCTTCATCTCATGACCTCACCCAATGCACAAGCTGGAATGTCAATGTAACACTTCACAGGATGAGATGGAGACCTTAAACGTAATTATCACCGACATTCGTTCAAGGCCAGCTAACACTTGAGGTTCGAGCAAGAGAAAATGTCGGTCCTTGGACCACTCTAGGATCCCTCAGGTGTCATCAATTAAGGGGGAAAGGGTTTCTTGTTGGGTTCAAGAACAAAAATAGAAGCATCTCATTATGACCTCGGGCTTCAGTAGCCAGGCATTGTCGTCAGAAGCATTCTAATTTCTGTTATTCGAGCCATGGGTCAGTGTATCGTCTCCTCATTGAGCCACCCAGCCAGGCCTACTTAACAGATTACTTCATGAGAATACATGAGCATCTGTCATTTTCACAACTTCCAGTAGCTTCCAGGCAGAACATGCTCTCGACAGGTTTGGCCTTTATTAGCATATTGCCCTTTGGTCGCATCCACTTACAAAGGAAGACTCACACGGCAAAGACATTATTCTGATTAAGGTTGGACCACGATCATGTATGTCTTGAGGTCATTCTTTGTTATTTGAGCCAGAGAACGCATCACCATCTGTCAGCCTGACTTGGCCATCCCATCCTCACAGGACACCACACGCCACAGCTCCCCCGTGTGTCTTTGTGTCCACGGAGGTTTTCTAACTGTTTCCCCATTTTTCCCCGTTCTCGCTTTCCCCGTTGTCTTCTTGAATTCTCATGCTGCCTTGAGTGGTCTTCGTCGGTCTTTCTTGGGTCGGTCGGGATTTTTCGCGGCATAGTTTTGTCACTCTCCCTTGGAATCCTGCCCCAAACACAGGGTCGAGTCACCTTCTCCTTCATCTTCTCCTCTTGTTATTACCCACAGTGAGCATATTTTTTCCAGTTTTCGTTTGGTTACTTTTCGCAGTTGGTGAAGAAGTCTTTTTTTATTGTTTTAGGATCCGATATGGCTGAACAAAACACGGAGGTAAGCGACCATTTTATTCGTGCTCAAAAAAGAAAAAAAAGACGGATGATGAAGATGATGCTTTCTTCAAGCTTCATTGCCTTCGATTAACAACGGACGTTATTTCATCCGCGAGATAAAAGTGCACCAATGCATTTTTGTCCCCTCTGATTTTAGGCTCCAGCCGCTCCGGCTGCACCCCCAGCTGCCGAGGTGGCCAAGGCTCAAGTTCCACAGATCGTTCTTCAGCGAGTGGGAGACCCCAAAAGCTTGGAGGGTGTCAGTGATGATGAGCTCAAGGCCATCTTGAAAGAATACTATGATCGGTAAGGCCTGTACCGATACGGCCCAATGATTAGCCCCAAGGTCACACTTGTATCTATATAGTCCCGTGAATATGGCTTTTAGTTCTCTCTTTGTTTAAAAATTGTCTGAAGGCAATTTTTTTTTGTTTGGAAATAGGTCAAGTTGATCCTGCACTTTTAGATTTCTTTATTTCAAACATATTTGTCTACAAATATGGGGGAATCAGTTTAAAGTAAAGAGTAAAAAGGAACATCCTTGTGGTGACAAAAGATTGGTTAGCATTACTTGAATTTGTGATTTTAGATTGTATAAGAACACCACAAGTAATATAGCGCTCATCTGTATGCATTCTTTGACGACCTTCTAATCCTGGACAGAGAGAGCCCAATTGACTTCGGCCTTACTTTTTTTAGCTGGGTCAACACCGAGAGCACATTGTACGACATCCAATATGGAGTCCGACTCAATGACATGCAGATTCAAGAACTGGAGATGGAATTGTCCGACATGAGGGGAAAGTTCATCCTCCCCAAGTTGAAGAAGGTTCACAACTTCAAACTCATGGGCGGAGAGGAATAATTCAGATGAGCTCCCACAACAATCAACATCATGGGCCAACACAGGGTCATCTTCATACCATCATATTGATCATGGAATGCAGCTCTTCCATTTTATCATGTGCACCCATCGTAATACACTGGAGACACTTCTCAACAGCTCCTAATGAATTGGATCGAAACGATCAACGTGCGAGACCAACAACAACAATAACAGCAGTTTGTGATATTCCCCAAAACAACAACAGCAACAACAACAACGTCCCAACCATCTCAACTGTTTCTTGATTTCAAAAAGTGGCATTTAGTGTCATGGTCTTTGGAACAACAACTACTTAAACATTGCCCCACAACTACCGACCGCCATTCTATTACTACATACTAGAGCCTCCCCTCCTCTCCTTCCCCTTTCGCCTTCGTACCTAGTAAGCTACTACACGTGTGAGCGAGTTCATTTCCGTTTCCCCTCCTGTGCGCACACGAGCTGTAGCTCCTATACTCTTGATCCCAAGAATGATTTGTCTGTGAGAAGGAATGTTATGAATAGAGACTAGTAATACAGAAACTTTTCGAATCAGGACGCTTACTACACTTTTTTCCCCAGGCTAGCTACTCTATTCTCGAGCCACAAACACTTCAATTTGTGTGCGGGTTTGCCAAGTAGTGAGTGCTCTTTTGTCCTCGTCAGGAACTGACCTCTTGTCTCTCATCTTGTGGCCATGATGCAAAAGGCGAGTGAGAAATGTTTCTTAGAATTTCCTCTCGACCCTTAAGAAGAAGATTGAATTCCTTCTCGGAAATTCTTCGATTTTCTAGGAAAGATACGCCAGAAAAAACACGTAAATTTTCATATTCATTTAAGCGATGAACTTTCATTTTGAACAGATATACTGTAGAAAATCCGGCTCCTCATGCTTGTTTGAACTTGAAAATTGCTTTGGTACCTAACGTTCTTCGTTTTGGATAGATGATTAAGTCGAAATTGTAACGATACATTTTGACGATTGAAGAGATGAATTATTTGAAAAAAGAATCTCCGTAAAACTCACCAGGAAGCAACGGCTGAAAGAGTTCCAATGGCGATATCCTGAGACGGATTACGGAGGTCACCACTCATGTTAATTCCAGCCATGACGCCTGTTAAAGCCGGGAAAAAGACCCCGAACACGCTAAACCAATTGTGATGTTCCGTATAATTAGCTTTACTGTTTCCAATCCAAACCGAGGTGTTCCAACCAACAAAGCCTTGATCTGAAAGAACACACTTCCTTAAGACGAATGCTTCTTTGGGTCATGAGAATAAGATCCTACTAGGGCTTTGATGGGTAATGGATCCGAGGGCAAAGTCTCCAGCTCCCAAAAGTAAAATGACTAACAGAGCAAACTGGAGTCGAATGACCCATTTCACTCCCGCCAAATTAATCAGAGTCAGAACAATGATGACCAAAGCAGCGATAAACCGCTCTGTCAATGGAGAATGCGTCTCTGAAATGACTCCAGCAATGGATTCCCCAAATCCAGTTGCACAAAGGGCGTTGCCTATCGCCTAAAATGATACATAAGGTCAGGTACTGAGTTAGTTTTCATATTAAACTGTCCTAACCTGTCCCAGAACGTATATAATCCCAACGGCAGCTCCACGTCTTGACCCCAAAACATGTGCAATGAGGAAGTAAACTCCTCCAGATTGTACATGACATCGTTCACAAATGCCAATGGCCGCCATCACTGCTACGAGGATCAAGGCCACTGCACAAAGGACAATCAAGGCTGCATTGCCAATTCCGGCTTCTGCCACGATCCATCCTGAGCGGAGGAAGATGATGACTCCAAAGATGTTGATGAGACATGAAGTGAAGACACCATCCCAGGTGCCAAATAAAACCCTCTCGGACACTAAAAAGTGTGACAACCACCAAGGAGGGGCCTTGGATCCCTACAATGGGATTCAGGCTATAAAATATGGGTATTGAGGGTTGAATTGATCTCTAAATCAGCTTACCAGATCGTTGGCGAACAACTCATTGTCATTCTGAACTTGACTAGCCAAAAGATTGGTATCAGTAGCTCCGCCTGTTGTTGGAAGAACACCTCCAGGATTTAAGGGTTGCTTCTCCCCATCCAAACCAAATCGACTCCAATTGGGTTCCACTTTGGAAGAACCATTAGTTGAGGTGGCCATTGTGTGCTTACCAATATGGTTGTGAAGTCTTGGCAACCTGTAGCTGCAATCGTTAGATGACACGCCTCATCTTTGATGGCAACAATCAGAGGAGGTTCTCTGGAACTTTAGGGACCCAGGTGTGCGACTTCGGATCTTATCAACTTCGATCTGAAGTCTTGAACGAATCTTGATAATCCCATATGTTTGATATGTTCCTCCGTTCCTCACCGAGCCATGGCCTTTTCTCAGTTGTAAAAGCTAAGAAAAGAAGGCCGCCCTCTTACGTGGTTCGTGCTCAAGGCCTTCTTTGGCCTCGTCTCCTCCCACGCGCAAAGAGAGGAATTGTTGATTCCGTGCCCAACGAAACGCACAGGCACGCCTTGATATGAACCACTTCTCTCTTCTCTTGCCTTGATAAGGAACACTCCAGCTACCGATGGGATTTTACGTTTGAAAGCCAAAGAAGGGAAGGATTCCAAATGGACACGAGAAATTGCTATCAGGAACGAGATGGAGTGTAGCTGGTAGTGGAGTGCGGAACCTTCTGGGAAACTGTTGTTCCTCATGGAAATGAAAGATAATAAAAGGCAAAACATACTGGCACGAAAAGCAAGCTAAGATGACCGCGCGTACCGTTGGTTCTAGCCAACCTGTCGGCAAACTTTTGTTTCGTTGGGAATATTTAGGAGCTGGTCCTCTAGCAGCTATAGAAGAGGGGTTAAATAAATTTCTAACCATTTTTCCTATACACTATACAAGGGTTGTCCAGATCTGCCAACAGTAGCTTGTTGGTAGTTCAAATTTCGTTTAAATGTTAAATGTATAAATTATTTTTATGATTTTTATTTGTTTTACAAGGAATCACATTCCTTTCAGCAGTATTAAAAAATCCGCACCCTTCGATCTATTCAAAGGCCACAAGTTTAACTTAATTGTGTTTAGGAAGCTTATCATGAATTGGAAACCAAATTGAAGGCAAGACTTTCCGCCGAAATAAACCAAAAACCGAGTCCTTTAGCTAATCGAAAAAAGTAAAACAAATTTTTCAAGCACGCATATTTTTTTGTGATATTAAAGTGTCATTTCATGTTAAAGTTTTATATACAATATTAAACATTAATAAAAGTCTTATTACTTCAAAGTTCATTTTAGAATAAAATGAAACGAATCTGTCCAACAGACGCCCAAATTTTGCCGGCTTTTTGGTAAACAAACAGCGTTTGAAACTGCAAATATGTATACCATCTACTGGCTAACAAGTAATTGAGCACATAAGGTTTTAGGCCCATATCATGCCTTCGTATTCGTATTTGCTTGGTTTAAATCCATCTGCCAATGTTCATGTATTTGCCTATCTCCTGTTTTATTTTTCATATTTGAGCCTGTAACAATATTTTGACCTCAAAACCAGAGATTGAATATTTGATTTAAAAAAAGAAAAAAAATGTAAGTTCCAATATATTTGCAAATTATTTGCCATTTCAGTGGTTTTGACCCTTAACCACTTAACTTTTTTTGGCAAAAATATTCACCCCTGCCAATGAGATCCCAACTTTAAAAAGTCTCTCAAGTGAATTCAAAGAACACACTGCCTTACAAAAATAAGCTTGTTGTTTTTAGATATCCAACATCAAGTGAACAATGCAAAATTTGGTATTCTTAAATTGTATAAGCGCACTGGTCTTTAAGTTGGTGATAAGAGAAGAACTTGGTATATTGGTAGGTAGAAATGCCAACCAATTGGGCTTTCTCTTTCCCTTTTCGGTTTGGTCCCAGTTCCTTCCTGTAATCTGCCTGAGTGCGAGAAAAGCAGACACGCAAACTTCTCTGCAGACTTGCGTTCTTTGCTCCATGGAACCGAGTAGGGCAAGAAAAAAGGCGACAAGAAAAGGGAGGGAAAGCTGGAAGGAACTCAATAACGAACCCTCCCAAAGCCGGTCTGCAATGATGAAACGAACCTCAGACGGAGGTTGTTGGTCCATGGAGCACAGCTGATTTGCTTGTTCGACGACTTCCCTGACGAAAGGCATCAAATTTAAACCGGATACTTGTGCTTGTGAGGATCTTATCGGATCTGGTGCTTATTTGTGTGCTACAAGGTTCAGCTTGAATCAAGACACCGACCGATCTTCTTTGAATGGTCTGGGAGCCATTCAAATGGGAAGAATAGTTTTTCGGGACATGTTCTTCAGTGCAAGTGTTCCAACTTTACCTTCTTTGGAGAAAGAGAACAAGAGTAGGAGAAGGAAAAAGTAGTCGTGGGACAGCGTTCCGAGAGGAAGGGATGAGTTGATTTGTCAGTCAGTTGGAATGGTCTGGTGGAACAAGACCAATTTTCCAAGTGGAACACCAATTCCCCGGAGCTCGGAATCTATTTTGGATGTTGGTGCCGCACCTTTGGCATGGAACATCTCATACCGTAAGTACACTTCTACATGCAGAATGAAAAATGGGTCCCTGTCTCAAGGAAGGTCACCTCGTGCAGTACAGTATTCTTGTTCCATATTTCTTAAACGTTATCCTTTTAGTTAGTCTTTTATTGGTGACCAGGGGATGAGAGGAAGGATCGAGAAATGAAGGAGGACAACATGACCCTCCAGGGAAATTGCAAGTTTGAACCATGCACGCAATGACGTTCTTCTTCCAATGCGTCTTTTCTGACCACTTTGTCCGTTGACCGAAACGATATTTTTACTAAATGTGAAAATATGTTTCGGTGCCGTTTATCGTTTCCAAAAAAAGGGTTCGTATTCCAGGGACTAGAAATTGGTGCATGTACTGGACAAGTAGTTTATGAGGGTACCAAAGCCTGATGAAATGGCGTTTTTATGGGCAAGTTAATCTTGATAAGTCGTTGGCAAAGGCACGCCACAGAACTAAACAAACTGAAATTGCAATTGGTTCTGAATATGACTTTGAAAGGGGTGAAGGCGTGGTATGACATTCATCACATCGTTTCTTTTATCTAGGCATATTGCCCACTCTGCTTATCATTAATATCCAGTCAGACCCGCTTAAATATCAAAAAGTCTTTTGTTAAAAAACAAAACGTGTTAACACCAACATACCAAATCAAGTCAATTTAACGCTCATTGAGTGTATTCTAAACACAGCCACTGCGTTTCAAATAATTGATGATCTGAGGGGCTATTCGAGGACAGTTAGTCTGACTTGATTTTCGTTTTCTCGAGCTATTTGAATTAGTGGATCGGAGTCAACATCCAGCCTTTTGTGTATTTTTGGCTTGTGATGAACTCTAGGTTTTGGTCGATATTGAAACACATGTTTTTCACATTTGGTTTCACTTGAGGTCTTGTTCAGGCAAAATTTCCGATTTCAGCTCGTCTGTATATCGCTAGGTGTTTTTTGAGATCTCCTGAAATCGTTTATTTGTGAGCGGTTTTCATCATTTTCAATATTTAGAGCAATTCAATCGATGCTTCAAAATCCGTCACTAGATGGAGACAAAACTAGGGAAGTGCTTTGATTTTTTAACAATGCTCAACATAAACTTGCTGAGTGACCATAAATTAAGGCCAGAGACTTCCCGGACACTTTTACCAAAAGTTCGGTTGTTGAGGTAGTTTGGAAGTATAGTAGAAGCATATCTAGAAGCATTAAAGAAGCATGAACGAAGCATATGAGGTGAAGTAGAAATAACCATGCTCGATCAAGTTTTACCACATACGCTGCGTTTTTCAATCGCCGCTTATGTAGCGAAACTTGATCGAGCATGGTTACTTCTACTTCCCCTCATATAGTACTTCTTTCATGCTTCTAGATATGCTTCTACCATACTTCCAACCAAACTACCTCAACAACCGACCTAATACTTGGTCTTTTTGAAAACAAGGAAGGGCACCGAGATATGGTGTGTTGAACAGTGAAAAGTCATCTAGGTGACAAAAATTTCAGACGTCTTTAAAATGCCCTATTCCCAATTTTCTTATTTATGGAGAAATTACTAGCTTCCTCGTTGTAAAGGGTACTGAAAAAGTCAATAAAAAGTTTCTTGAACAAGCGTAAATACGTAACTAGTTTGCCAGAATGACAATTGAAACAACGACGTACCATATAAGTGCTCTCAACGTTTTACCCGAGTTATCGCAATTCGTAGATTCCCAGAATGGCGTTGCCGATCTCAAGTGAGTCATTTGACTAATTGAAGAGTGTCGGTGAAAGAAATAAGATTTTCGACACATTACAAGAATCTGGACCTTGGAACAAATAAGATCCAGATCTGGTTTGTTTGGGCTCAACAACAATACTCGAATCATATAACGAACCAGCAACATCATTTTTGAAACCTTTGAGACCATGCAAGGTTAGGAAAAAATATTTTTCGTTGACTTGAGGGTTGATCCTTGAAAATTTAACAGTTCTTAGATTTATACAGTAACAACTGGATATAAGATTACTGAATACAAGAAGAAGTGAAATTCATCGCAATAAAATAACATTTTGCTGCTTACTGACTTTGCGGCAAACGTATATTCTTTAATCACGCTTTGACTGAACTTTAAATGGAAAAGCAAACAATAGATTGTACACTTCTTATTTAAAAATTTCTAATTTATCTATCTTTTAGCAACCTCAGAAATGAAATCAATTAATATTTGTTTAGCTGCTTGAAGGTGATTTGAGAAAAGCACAAAATACAAGTGTGTTTTCTTTAGTGTTGAAAGTCGCTTTAGCTTTCTACGCTTACTGGGTAGATTGGTTGATCAAGCCTGGCATTTGTTACATTACGAGATGCTTCTTTTTGGAAGCAACGATTGATTGGCTCCTTGAATGGAGTCTTGTCCTATGCAGACTTTTTCATTTGGGCTCTTGTTCTTTCCATCATTGTCACTTCCCCAAGTGGCTGTTTTCTCCAAATGAGTTCAGCTTGACCCGCACTGCCAGCTCATCCTTTCCACTCAATTCATTATGAGATTACACTCAAGGATCCAAGGTGAAGGCCTTGATCCTGCCAAGGAACGACTTGGCGTCACTTCGGTCAGAAAGTCTTCCAAATGAAGCAAAAAGAAATCCCTTTGGAAGGCTCGAGGAATCGACAATCGAAGCTTAAGTGAAAAAATCTGGGTCCGTTGTATTGAACGGTTGGCTGGGCAATAATCAGCATCCATGGAAAAGAAGTAAGACATTGGTTTCCTAGGCAGGGTGGAACTCCAATGACAATAGGTAGAGTGATCATGATGACTGGCTCGGCTAACATGATCGGAGAAGAAGAAGGGGCTAAATTAGAACGCCTCACATCTCCTACGCTCCAAACAGGCCACCATCGTGATACGAAAGCCAGTCTGGGTGTTTCATTAATGGTAATCTGAAAAAGAAAAGAAGTCTTTGTGCTATTCAGTACCTGAGTTCAAAGGCGAAATTCATTAACGTAAGACTCATCGGTGCTTGAAGAGAAAAGTTAAAGCTGAAAAATCTTTCATTTATCATTTTTATACAAATATCTAAAATGAAACAAGATAAAACGTAAACGGAACATGTCTATAATTACAACAAAACCTTTCTTTTTTGTATCTAGTAAATCTTTGTCAATTATAATTTCTCCCAATTTCATCAATGTTTCTCGCCAACGAGGGTACATAAATTTTGGTTTTGATGAAATTCCTGCAACACCCTGTTCAAACAAAAAGATGCTAGCGAAAGTGAGCATCTCTTGTACACCATTAGAAAACACTGAATGTGTGTGGCGTCAATGAGAAAGATTGATCATCGGTAGGGCCTCTTCTAGGCCGAAAAGACCGACAGACCTTCAGAGAGGGCTATTTTGGAACAAGTGATAGCCTCCTCCCTGTTCCAAAGGAAGACGCTCGTATTCAAAGAATAGGAAAAGCATTTGGATTCAATTGATCTGCGATGAGTGTGTGAAGAATTAATTGTTCCTCTTTGGCGCCAACTTTGTGCCAACAAATCAGTTTGTTGGCTCCCTTCTTGACACAAGATTTTTCTCTGGTGCAAAAAAGGTGATTGTTCCTTACATCCCTGAACGCTTTTGAGAAGTTCTAGCCTGCCATGTACGTAGTATCATAGAGAGTGTTAGTATTCAAATGAATGACCCCAAGGTCTGTAAACTATACACGTGCAAGAGAGGGAAAGTCGTTTCAGGGAGCTTACAACAACTCAAAGGAATAAGAAGTTGTCTCGAAAGACCTCATAATTCAAGTTATCTTTC
Organism: Tigriopus japonicus; assembly: GCA_010645155.1. Taxonomy (NCBI): domain Eukaryota; kingdom Metazoa; phylum Arthropoda; class Copepoda; order Harpacticoida; family Harpacticidae; genus Tigriopus; species Tigriopus japonicus. Next base: position 6,030,340 of record CM021315.1, on the reverse strand, counting down.
TTTTTCAGACGAAGAATGTTATACCGAAACGCGCCCTGGATCCTTCTTTTGGTGTGCATCTTCTTGGTGCTAGTCATTTACACCACGGATGATAGGTCACAAAGTCCTAGCAAAGCTTCATTGGCGAGTGCTAGGACTGCTAGCCATTTGGATCCGTCTCCAGGCAAATTTGTCCAAAGCACAGTGCTCACCTCAAGAGGTCTCAGTTTGGTCTTGGGGGAAATGGGAAAACTTTTTCATCTTGAAACGCACAACTTAGGATGCTTCTAGCGGGAAATAATGCTTTAACCAAGAAAGAGCATCTTGAAAGAATTCAAACTTTCAGGGCTCCAAACTGTGGCTGAAAGAACTTCTTTGAAGCTCATGAGAAATTGAAGTACAGTCTATGAGGTGTCAAGGATTAATAATTTTATAACGTAGTTGTGAAAGACTCAGCCGTTCCCAACCCATTGTACTTCTCCAAGACCAAACTTTTGGGCTCCTCAAAGCTTCCATCCGTCCAAATCCTTTGGTGATTGGAAAAAACAAGACACGACTGAAGACCATTTTGTATTGGAACGAGTTCTATGGTCGTTACGATACGTACGACTTTGGATATGGTCGTCAGGCATTCTTGGACAACCAGTGTCGGGTGTCCACTTGTTTTGCCACGCAAGATCGTTCGCTCCTGCCTATTGATCAGTTCGATGCCATCATCATACACATCCGAGGCTTGCCAAATGATATTCCAGCGAAGCGAAGTCCTAAACAACGCTATGTGATGCTCTCCATCGAGGCTCCGATCTATCTCTTCGAGTATCGGGACCTTAACCGCCTCCATTTTAACTGGACCATGACATATCGCATCGACTCGGATTTCCCCATTCCGTATGCGTGGATAGATAACGTCAAGCCACTGCCAGCGCCTTTAGGATCCACTCTTCTTCAGCGATTTATTGTGAAGCACGGCAAAGAAGCTGCCACATTGGGCCCCAATTTGGCGAATGACAAAATTGGCCTAGCGGTTCAATTCGTTTCAAACTGTCATTCAGCGAGTCACAGAGAGCATTACGTTCGAGAGCTTCAGAAGCATATTCCGATTGACATTTATGGCAAATGTGGACAGTTCAAGTGCCCCAAAGACAAAGGAATGGCTTGCTTCAGAATGGCCGAGAAGAAATACAAGTTCTACTTGGCCTTTGAGAATGCTCTTTGCAAAGATTTTGCCACGGAGAAGTTCTTCACCATGTACAGCCTTAACATGATCCCAGTCGTTTTGGGTGGGGCCAACTATTCTAGTTTTGCTCCCCCCCATTCGTTTGTCAATGCAGCTGACTTTGACTCGCCCAAAGCATTAGCTCATTATCTCAAAATTTTGGACTCAGATGACGCCAAGTTCAATGAGTATTTCTGGTGGAGAGACTTTTATCAAAGACGATTTCATCACCATCAGAGCCTTTGTGATCTTTGTGAACGACTCCACACAGACAATCGACCTTCCATCTATCCTGACATGCAGGATTGGTGGGTAAAACAAGCCGATTGTACAAATGCCTTTAGTCGTTCTTCCTTGAAAGATTACTATTGAATTTAACCTCTAAATCTACCTTTACACTCGCTTGATAACCTTTATTTAAGACTATTCAATTCTCTTCCCAGTATTAAATCAAATCAAGTCTTTCCTCCTCCATCTGCTTCATGATTTTGTCCTTAAGTTTTTAGGTTCCACCATTTTTGGAATTTCGGTTCAAATCATTGCCGAAATCCTACTCTAGAATAAGTTATCAACACACATGGACTAAAATGTGAGTTAGGTAAAAGAAAGATTAAGTGATTTGCCACGAAAAGCCAAGAATGAATACGTCTATTTTTGTTGAATACATAATTTGGCTGTGGCAATCAAATCAGTTTCAAAAGATATTTTTTCCCAAATGTTCCTAAACCTGTTTTCTCCTGTTTTTTTCTCGCCTGAAACATTGTTTATACTAAGTTAAATGTGGGGTCTTCCCAATTCATATGAAGTTTGCTAAAGGAAGATTTCGTTTTGAACTTTTCAGATTACTTTACACGCAGAAGAGCAGATCGGCACTGTTTTCATGACCAGGGCCACCAGATATATGTAAATTACATTTTACAATGTAATTACCAAAATCTGCGATTTTTGTCCAAAATTACATAAATGATGAAAAAATTAAATAAATGTGCAAAAATTGCCTGTTTTGATGGATATGATATGGAAAATTGTTTGATTTCACGTCAAAGTCAAGATAAAGAAGCAAAGAGATAGCGTTTTTAATTTTTAACAGGTATATTTAGTTAATCCTCAGGCCCGTTGGTTTGTTAAAAATGGTATTTTACATTGTAGTCACAAACAATGTGCATTTTTGTCGAAAAATACAAAAATTGGGAAAATTTCGAAAGAATGTATGTAGAAGAAATGCCTCTTCCGTAGTGATGGGATTCAATCTGATTTCAATCTGTTCAATCTTTTAGGGTTCCCATCAATGCCATTGGGCCAATGCAAAAGTAGTGAGAAAAAACTTTGCTTGATCTTGATGGCACCCCTGGTCTGAAGTCTTCAAAAACAGGATCACTTTTTGGATTTTCTCTAAGAACGAACGCATTTTTCAGAGAAGTGACAAGTGTGCTGTTTTGCGTGAATCGGCAGTCACAACAACGTTACGCGCGCAAAAAATGATTGAACAGATTGAAATCAGATTGAACTCCATCAGTACTCTTCCGTTGAGAGTGATCAACAAAAAGGATGTTAAAAATCAAAATAAGAATAGAAGCTGTTATATTTGCAACAATTGTGACAAAATATGGTCATTTTAGCATCTTTTCCTACCCATGAAATAAAATTTAGATGATGCAAGTACATAAAAGGGCAGTTTTTAGGCGATATAGTGCGAAAAGTATTTTTAATAATGCCAAAAAAATCCAATTTTGTTACGTTATTTCTCAAAAAAACAAAACAAAAATAATACGTTTCGGCAAAATATTTTGCATAAATTTGGTGGCCCTGATTGTAACACTGTTTTTATGTAAACACTGAGAAAAGGCTTTAAAAACATACTTACCAAACAACCAAAAAACCTACCAAAAAGTCCGATTTCATTACATTATTTCCAAGAAAAACTACCAAAAAAAAATACATTTTTTGGCAATTTTTTAACCAAAATTTGGTGGCCCTGTTCATGACCTAGGTCCAGGGAGCAGTTATAAGGCAAAACTGAACTATTAGACATGGCATTTTTGCAACACTTTTCAATACGGGTGTAGAGTTTATTTAAATATTCATTGACTTGAAATTAAATGAAACTATATTTTTCAGGAGACGAGTTAGTTTGAATTGTCTACGTATTTTTGTCGAAGAAATGCAAAAATATACTACAAAAGAATAATTTGAGTAATTTAAATTAACAGTTTATTAGTTTAATGGTGCTCGAGTGTTCCAAAATAATGTGAGGTATCTTACCTTATAGTTTTATTTTAATTTGTGTGGCTAATGAAAAGTACTGGTTGCATGAAATCATTATTTAATTGAAATTATTTTGTGAGATTTGGAGTCATTCTTGGACAAATCAGGGCAAAATTTTTATGCTACAAAAATTTACCCTGCTCTATAATAGGTCATACAAAGAAAACACGTCTCCTTACCCGACCACCCATAACATATACATTACTAGTTAAATAGAATATGACAATGGAGTTGCAATTATCATTGTAAATAGTTGCAAAATGTTGTTAGTATTTGGAGTGCAACATCCAACTATTTTGTGAACTTCAGGGCAAAAAATGAAACTTTTCAGATTACTTTACACGCAGAATTGTGGATCGACTTTGTTTTCATGGTCTAGGTCCAGGGAAAAGTTATAAAGCAAAACAAAATTAAAAAAATGGTTTTCCAACATCAGTGCTTGTTATCAAAATATTTTAGAACTTCAGGGCAAAAAATGCAAATTAAGGCTTTTAAAACAGCAACTTTGTTCCCATACTACTTAAAGATTTTTTTAAATGAATGTTAACATATCTTTATGGTTTAGAGATAATGGATTTACTTGCTACAAACTTATCAAAGCAAAGATTGGCTTCACTTTGTATCTTAATGCTTCGATCTTCGTTATCTGTTGAACGAGCTGAACAGGCCCTATCAACTGATCTGTCCTTATCAGGTAATTTCAAACTTGAAGTATTGGAGTGCTGATTCTTTCTCTAGGCCGTTTGAATCAGCAAGATGGATTCATCTTATTTGATTTTGCAATTTCTGACTACTTGCTTCCTAATTCAGTCTTGTAAAGGCTTGGATCTCGTCTACCTAACTTCCGAAGACAAGGATTTTTACATAAAAGCCAAATCTAGTGAAATTGTCGTGAAATCCGGAGATTCATTCGTCTTGGACTGCCAAACTAACAATCCATGGCACATTTGCCATTGGCAGCAACCAAACCTTAACTGGTGTTCGTTTCTTGCTACCAGTAAATATGACAAATTCTGCAATTCCAATGACAGAATTAATCACATGGTTAGTAAATTAAACAAGAAGAGGGAAAAGGAAATTTCATCCATTTTTCAAATATGATCCCACAGATTGGACATCTCGAGTTCAAGTCTGCTGCGGATACAAATTGCTTCATCACAATCACGCATGCAGACCCCATGGATTCTGGTATTTGGAAGTGTTTCGTTGCTGAGGGAGTTTCGACCAGTCCAGTTAGTGACAGCGTAAGAGTCACTGTACTTCATCCCGCGGAACTGGAGCCGATCCCTTCAGAAATAATCATCCCCAGAACCCAGAGTGAGACTGCTGAGATTGCTTGCAACGCCACTGTCATCGGAGATCTGGAGCCACAATTAACATGGCTAGCGGATCATAGAGAAGTTACTGCTTGCAAGATAATACGGGTGAGAATAAGAGTTGTTTGGATTGCTTTTGCCTCGTCATTTTTCAAATACCTTTTTTGGATCGATTTAGGAACCGGAACATGATCGGACTAGTGATGGGCGTTGGGTTTTATCCGCTATTTTACCATTGAAGAATATGCCAAATAACACACATCTCGTCTGCAGGAGTAAACAAACTTTCCCAAATGGTACTGTTTGGTTGGAACAAGTCATTGTGACCCAGTTACATTTCGGTCAAAGTAAGCAATCACTAAATTTTGATATATTGAAGAGACAATAAACCCGAGTTATATTTTAGAAGACACTTTTGCTTTCGAACATCTTAAAGACATGGAAGTGGAGGAGCAACATATGAATGTAGCTGGGACGATAATAACTACTTTCTTCGTCATTTGCACTTTGATTGGAATATTTCTAATTTGTTATGCCAGACACAAGAAGGTGAGTATTTCAATGCTAACATTTTTGCTTGTAACAATTCAAGGGGCATTGTAAAATTTAGTGTTCCAAGTTTTTGCAAATCCATTACTCGCATACTGTTCAAAGAAATTCTCGCCGTGTTTTAGTACGAATTGAAGGGGCAGTTCAAATGGCTAAATTGAGAAACGTTTATCAAGCATTAATTCTCCTAACTCTTCATTGAAATTTGCACTTGGGTTTCTCTTTCCCTTTGTGGTAAGATGAGCTCCTTAATAAATTTACTTTTCCAGGCATGGTGCTACTCAACTGATGGAAAATCTAATAACTCTCCCTCTCCAAACTATGTCCCAAGCGCACCTCAGGCTGAAGACGGATCATTACTACACAATACTGATTCTACGGCACCGATTGTGTCTGCAGAAGATGTTCCCATAGATCAACCTAAAATTCACAATACTCGGACCGATGAGCAGCTGCAACAGAACGCAAATGGGGAACAATCTGGCTCCTCATCTGTATCAAGCGTCAGGAGGAGTATGGCCAACCCCAGGTCTATTGACGGCCCAAAACTTCATAGAGATCCTTTAAGTTTCGTAAACAAGTCAAATCCGAACATAGTTCCCGATATGGAGGTTATCGAAATTGGAAATAATGATTCACCCGTACGGATATCAACGGATTCCCTGAATTCACGCTACGCCGAGCTCATTTCTGCTCCACCAGCAACCACATATCTTAGAAGCTTTTCGGTATCCCACGGTCAGGACTTTGAGCCTATTTATGCGGAAATAAAACGTGCATCATCTTCAAGACAGCCAGCAAATTTTCCAGCGTTGGATAAAAGAAAGTCATCGCACGAAAATGAGTATGTCACACTGAACACGACTGGCGACTAAATCTTATGCTTTTCTTCCCTTTTGATCTCATTTTCCAAATATTTTCAAAAAATATTGGTGAAGGGAGTCGACCCATTATCATCCGCAAAAGGTGTAAGAATATTGTTCTAAATGAACAACACCCAATTCAAAGCACCACAGCAGCCAATGATTTCGAGTGCAAAAAAGACCAATCATGTGAAAACCAAAGAAAATAAACGTTTATTCCTTGAATTTCTCTATACCTTTTTCACTGATCACGCATAGCGGCATTAGATCTCTGAAATATTCGTTATAGTCGAAGGCATATCCAATGACGAATCGGTCTGGAATCTCGAAGCCCACAAAGTCAGGCTTATAGCCATCGGAGAGTGGAGTTCTTTTTCTCAAAAGACAAACAACAATGACCTTCTTTGGCTGATACTTATCGAGAGTTGAGAGGAGCTTTTTCATAGTTCGACCAGTGTCTATGATGTCTTCGACCACCACGACAGTTTTGCCCCGGATTTTTTCCAGATCATCAATGCCCATGATTTTAACCTCTCCCTGAGATGATGTGTTTTCGTAACTTTTGAGTCTTATGAATTCTGGAATGATGTGGAAATGACCTTTGCTACTGTCGTTCGCGTTGACCGCGCTGAGACTTTCCTGAAGATCGGCATAAAACCGATAAGCTCCTTTGAGCACACAGAGCAAGGACACCGACTCCACTTCCTCCTCGACCAAGGCCTTAAATATGTCATCGGCCAATTTCTTGATTCTATCTTTGATCATACCATGAGGGATGAGCACTTTATGAATTGAAGTAACAAGAGGCTGGGGAATGCAAAAGCCCCATGGGTCAAATCCAATGAAGTCATCCGGAATGTGGATACAATTCTTCATTTCAATGCTCGCCATTATAACAGCTTTGGTAGATGGACTATCAGAGTGATATTGACGAGTTGATTTTCTTCAACGCAATGGGAACTCTTCTTCCTCGAGCACACCAACTTCAACTGACCATGCGTGATTTTCACAATCTCAATTCAAGCAAATGGACGCCACCTCTTGTCTCGCTACATGTATACATTTGTACTTTATCGTCACCCCTTTGTTGGCGTGATCAAGATGAAATGACTTTTGAACTCCTCGGAATTTACCGAAAACTGGAAGTCAGACACGTGGTTCTTTTACCACATTTTGTACTGCCAAAATAAATTTTCATATTAGCCATGTACCGATTGATGTGTTTGGGAAAACCGGTTTCGCTCAAGAACACGTACACTTCTTTCATTTTTAACAAAGTAACATTGTCATTCAAAATACAAATGAGCCACATCATCAATTTTCATAATCAACATTCGGAATTTAGTTTTATTATTTGGCCCTGGCATACACATACGCCTCCATAGCTCAGGGGTTAGAGCACTGGTCTTGTAAACCAGGGGTCGGGAGTTCGATTCTCCCTGGGGGCTGGGTAAACTCTTCGAATACCTTCTGTTTTGGATCTACTGGCATTGAGAATTCGGTACCATTTGTTTTACATACATTGCAAATACATCATACTATTCGTAGTCGTAATAGTAATAAATTGTAACAAAAATATTGATATCATTCGTCTTGCCTTTTCTTGAGAATTGGACGACCCAGGCTGAAGACCCACCCTAAAAAGATCAAAAGCGGTAATAATTGAAACCACCATTGAAAGCACTAATCGTTGCAATCTGAAAATAACAACAAAGTGAGGTTGAGTACCTTATTTCCTTGACA
>CM021315.1:5991349-6016158 GCA_010645155.1 Tigriopus japonicus | reverse complement strand
GAAACGACACAGACAGATCATTTTGAATGTCCCAATAGCCTATTTTTCAAATATTTTTGCGAACGTCAATTATGTGGTGCTGCTTTTATCTACAGTATGGGAAATCATGCTTTGGGAAATCCTAATTAAAAACATTTAATCTCATGTGTATATAAAATCGAATACCTTTGAAATATCCCAATTCCAGGCCAAACGACACTCCACAGGCGAGTTTGCCGCCATCAAAGTGATCAAATTAGAACAAGGCGACGATTTTGGCATAATCCAGCAAGAGATACTCATGATGAAAGATTGTCGTCATCCCAATATTGTGGCTTACTTTGGGTCATACCTCAGACGGGACAAGCTCTGGATCTGCATGGAATATTGCGGTGGAAGCTCGCTCCAAGACATTTATCACAGTAAGAACCCTACCTTTAAAGTACTGAAATAAGCAGACCCCTTTATCATCGCATTTGTTTCGTTACCCCTACTAGTTACCGGTCCTTTGACAGAGAAGCAGATTGCTTTCATGTGCCGGGAGACCCTCCAAGGGCTCTCCTATCTCCATTCCATGGGGAAGATGCACAGAGATATTAAGGGTGCTAACATTCTGCTCTCGGACAAAGGCGAGGTCAAGTTGGCGGATTTCGGCGTTTCCGCCCAAATCACGGCCACGCTTGGCAAACGCAAGTCATTTATTGGCACGCCTTACTGGATGGCCCCCGAGGTAGGTGTTACTCAATTACGGAGGATTGATTGAATTGGGCTGCGATGTGATGTTTTCTTCCGTTCTAATTAACTAGGTTGCGGCTGTGGAACGGAAAGGTGGGTACAATCATCTCTGTGATATCTGGGCTGTGGGCATCACGGCCATTGAATTGGCTGAACTCCAACCTCCCATGTTTGACCTCCATCCCATGAGGGCGTTGTTCCTTATGTCCAAATCGGGTTACAAGCCCCCAACCTTGAAAGACAAGAACAAATGGAGTGCCGACTTCCACAAGTAAGTTGTCTGATGTTTGGATGCATCTCAGACTGTGATGGACATGTTTACGCCCTCAGCTTTACTAAGTTGTCGCTGACGAAAAACCCCAAGAAGCGACCTCCAGCCGAACGATTGCTCTTCCATCCTTTTGTTTTGGCCGGGGATCTTTCCCAACGGTATTCAATGGAGCTTTTGCAAAAAGTCAGGAACCCAGAAGCCACTACGCCCATCTTTGACGAGCCAGATGAAGACGGCATCGTGCACAATGTGCCAAGAAGGATTTCATCCAAGGCTCCCAAAGGCAAAGCCGCCAAATCACAAGCTGAGAGCAACCTCGGTAAGTGTCTTATGCCCATCAAGTATCTAAAAGCAATGATGAAACTAATGAAAGATTAATGATCATGACTAGAAGAGGGATCTTCAAGAGCTAATGTTGTTGCCCGAGCCGCATTTATCGACAATCCTGTGGCTGGCGGGGTTCGTCGCTTTAATGGGATCTCCAATCACACCAATTACAATGACGACGAGGAAGAGGTAAAAACAAAGTGCAACGTGGCCAACCTGAAGGTTCGACATTATAATATCCTGCTTTTCAGGCCCTGAATGAGGCCTTGGACGAGGCCCTGGACGATTTGGCTGGAGTAGGAAATTGGCGAAGCACTGATCCAAAGGGTGGCTTGAACAAAAAGTAAGTGCCTCTCGAGGGGAAAAGCTCCACTAAATCATGTTTTCGTACATCTGTCAACGGATAAGGGAGAGCAAACCAGCTCCTATTTCCTTCCCTAATTGTTTTTTTTTCGGCTTTGGGTCTTCTTCTTTTCTTGTCTCTCGCTATTTTTTCCGTTTCCATATCCAATTACTCATTTTGCTTTCGCTCTCAAAGATCTAGAGGGGGAACAGAAAAAGATGAAAGCATCTCTCTGAGCTTTAATTTACTTTCTTTATACGGGGGTAGATAAATCATCTGAAATGAATTCAGCATGAATAAAAAGACAGCTAGAAATGTGCCCTAGTATATCCGACCAAGTCCAAATTGAACTTTCTCTCAGCCATCAAAGCAACCGTTACAAAGAGTCGTCCGGATTTGGCGATGGTTCGACAACGTTGAAAGTGGTTGAACCCGGTGATGAGTTCGATGAGGACGAACTAGTCGAACCCAATGCAAACGAGGAAGGTCTCACCGAAGAGGATCGAATCAAAAACCGTCTTCTCAAAGATAGGATGCAAAAGATGATTGAAAAAAGCAAACTGAACTTATCGCGGAGTAAATCCGAATTGGGAGAGCAACACAAGCGGATGATCTCGCATTTAACGCGAGGGAAAAGTGAATTGTCAGAGCAAAACAAGCGCATCTTAGCCAGTCTCAGCTCAGGAATGGAACGAGGTCGACGGAAATTCATCCCTCAAGGCCTAAAATACCGCGTTAATGGGCGGGTTAGCCGTCGAGATGGGGGCGGGTCATTGTCCACGTCGCCCACTTCTGGACCTGGAGGAGACCAGGAAAACAATCGCCTAAGAGATCTCATGGGAAACAATCTCGGTCCGAAAGGCCAGAGGTACTCGTCCACATCAAATCTGGACAGTGTGCTGCGTGATCTGGGCATCGATCCCAATTTCGAGCCCTTTGTGGATCCTACGATTCACAAGAGTGCCACTCTCAAGTTGGTTCCACCAACACCGACAACTGCGATGAAGATGAATAACAATACCCTACATAGTAACAATAACTGTGATACTCTCCTTCTACCTGATTCCGCCATATCCGATTCACCCGAGGCTTCCTCGGGCATCGAACAGTGTCTTCAAGAGCGAATCCAAGGAGGCTTGGCTTCTTTCGATTACATTGACGATCGGGAACTGACCTTAACTCGAGAACCCGCGGAGAAACCCAGTCAGAATCGAGAGGATTTCGTGAGCGAAGTGTTTGATGAGTTGAGTCAATCGTCTACTTTTAAACGTGGTCTACCTGTACCCAACTTGAGACCCGCTCCAATATCACCCACACAGCGCTCAGCGCCCTTAAATGCATATGATTGGTACAATTCGCTTGTCAAAACAGGTCGATCCCGGTCCCGATCTCGGAGTAGTAGTCGGCAATCAAGCTTTGACGAACCTCCCTCATCCTCGATCAATCAATATCAACCCGAGTCTAAAGGTGAAATGGCCTCCAATCCGGGGTTTTCCACCCTCGCCACACCTGAATCGAAGCGAAAAGCTATTCTTAGCGAGAGGCGTCAAAGACGGTTGTCGTCGTCCTCGTTTTCCGGATGTGACAATGAGCGTTTCTTCCTCCAACGACCTTTGCCTCAAGGAGACAATCAGCATCATCATCAGCACCAGCATCGCCAACAGTATTGTTCCACACTCGAGAATTCCACGGCGGTCAACAGCTTGCTCTCCACGCCATCGCGCTCAAATAATAGGTAAAATAACACAAAGAGAGACCCCACTTCCAGCAAAACATGGGTCTCTTTCTCTTGGTGGATGAGCTGAGGATTTGGAGTGCAAAACAATAACAATAAACACGTATTTGCTTTGGTATGAGCGCCAGGAACCACTGACCTTTACCCTTTCTAAGTAAACTCGAATGCGCTTGATTTGGTGAAAGAAACTGTGGATGTGATAACTCTTGACTTACACTCTCAAAGGTTATCACCAAGTTTAGTGATGGCCTTAAATTGATCCAAGTAATGATGTTATTCCGTCATCCAACTAATCATGCCAAACATTCCTCTCTCTTTTAACCCTCGTTTAGAGAAATCTTATTGTGGAATCCTTCACTTTAAAACCTAACATTGTATTAACCACTAATGAGTACAAACCTTTGGGTAGTGAAGCTTTCTCTTCTAGCAAACTGATTTTGACGGAGACTCTTTTCGTAGATTAGTCGCAACCATCCAACTATCCAACCAACCAAGCATTTGCAGTTATGATTTCAGAGTTTGATTATTTTATGTTACTCCTCTTTTTTCGCTAGGAGTCTGCTCCAAAATATAGACGAGGAGTTACGATCCAGGTAATACTTCCAGTATGATCCATAAAACACCTTCTGATTTTTGCCAAGATTCCTTCACCTTACTTCTCGTTGTCACAGTAGTGCATGAATAGTAGTAACTAGATCTATTTTGATTAGTGCATGAACATTGTTCATCCTGTTTTTTTAACTCCACACCTCTTAATGCACACTTCCTCGTCTCCGTCAAATAATTAAACGTGGTTGGGGCAAGGAATGGAAAGAAAGGGAATGAAATTGTTTGGTCTTCTTCTTGCTCTCCAAAGCTCGGCTCTTCGATTCCATGACAAGTTGATCCAATGAAATTCAAAAAGAGAACACCCCAATCCCTCTGTTTAGCTCAACAGGAATCCTGATCCGCCCTTAAAATGTTGTTCTATTCTCTCTCTCTCCTCTGTGCTTCCATTGCCTTTTGAACAGTCTCCATGTGAGACATCTGAAGAACTTCTATTGGAAAGGTCTCAAAGATCTCAATTTGCCGCAGGTCAAGAAGAGGTAAACCGAATCAATCTGCTGCACCCTTAACCATTCGCTGGCACGCCTTTGTCGATGTGGTTTCTGTTCCTTGCATGCACCAACTAAACCCCATCAATGCACTCTTAAAACATGGCCTTGATCCTTTTTGTTTCAGGGGCCATATCAATGACTTGGATGCCACAGAGTATACCGAGCATAACACGTTGAAATTGGGCGAAAAAGCTCCCGAAAGTGGAGGAGAGCCTTCCAAACGGCACCATCATCACTCTGAGAACTCGCACCAAATCGCACGATTAGCCGACTATGTTGCCAATCGTCTGAGTTTAGCCAGTGAATATGATGACCAGGAACAGCAACCTCCACGTTCCACCAACAACCAGAATGAAAGTCAATATCGTGCAGCCTCTGGTCAAGGAATTCGAAATCGATCTTTGTCGGACTCGAGGGCCAACGATCGGATGGGTTCTGAGTCTCCACAAGCTCCTCCCAGACGACGAGAGCGTTCCAATAAGCGCCAGGAGTCTTCATCGCCTCAACCCCCGCCCTCTGTTCCACCTCCTCCACCCCCTCCCCCTGTTTCCGATAACCTTGGCGCCTCTTCACAACCCTTTTCCAATGGGCTTCCACCCACACCCAAGGTGCACATGGGAGCTTGTTTTTCGAAGGTAGGGATATTAGTGATTACTGATTAGGCTTAAATATTCTAGGACAAACATTGTGGCAGGCATGTCATTTTTAGCTCTCTCTACTTGTTCTGAGCATAGAAATGATTGATAAGGAACCCCTTTCGAATGAAACTGCACCAAGTATTGGTTAAGATGCAAATATAACTTTTAGTCTTTCTTTATCTGTTAGTTTACATAATTATTTGACATTTCCTAAAGCTTCAAATTTTGGAGATTTAAGCATTGTGACACAAACTAACCTCAAATAATGGTCAATACAAAGTTGTAAGTGAATATAAAGTCGGTAGTGTTTAAAATTTGAAAATATTTCCCCATTTGGATAAAAACCAAGGTTTTTGGGTGAATCCTAATATATTCTGGTTCATAGATCTTTTGAAACAGAACCGGCTTTTCTTCCAACAAGATGGCCTTCATGCAGTTTAACAAACCTTGTCTGTGTGCCCTCTCTTGTTCACAAAATGAACTACTCGCCGTCAAAACAACATTGTTTGATTCTCAAACACAGTAACATCACAGCTGAACTCAAATAGACTTGAAATATGAAGAGAAATCAGTTCTAAGCACTAAACCACAATCTTGAAATATGGGACAAGTCTAAAATTATGACATTTTGCTCCTTGCCCTTGTTTTGCCCCATAATTGATGCTGTATGTTTTATGCCCAAGGTTTTCAACGGCTGTCCCTTGAGGATTCATTGCACGGCCTCGTGGGTTCACCCCGAGACTCACAATCAACATATCTTGGTTGGCGCCGAAGAAGGCATTTACACTCTGAACTTGAACGAGATCCATGAAAACATCATGGATCTACTCTATCCACGAAGAACAGTTTGGATGTTTGTCATCAAGGACGTGCTCATGACTCTCTCAGGTAGGAAAAAGTCAAAATGAAAATGGAAAATGCTCTTGTTGGGTTCAATTAACACCTTGCGCGCCAGTTAAAATTTCGCATAAATACGATTGAGAACGTTCGGAAGTCGTCAGTGGTTTGGTAAACGTCCTCTGGTTAAGAATAATGAATACATTCGTCCGTTGTATCGTGGTAGCCTTGACTTGGCTGAATTGTCAAGGTCAGATTGTGCATCCTTCAAGCGAATCCTTTCAACCACCATTGTTAATCCCCGACCCTCCTCGAACACATGGAGGTCCTCATTATCCGGAGATTGCTGATAGCTATGAGGTGCCGGAAATTCCTGATTCATACGAGGTTCCCGAAATCCCTGATACTTACGAAGTACCCGTTGTGACCACTTTACCTCCTCCGGTATGTCAGCAAGTATGCAAGAATGTATGTTATCAAACAACCAGGACTGTTTACCGGAAAGTGCTTCGTTTGAACTGTGTTGGATCCATTGGATATGGACCCCATCACCGATTTCGCCGTCATCTCTTCAAAAAGAAGGGAATCAAAGGACATAGCACGTTTTCCAAGTTCAACAAATGTTCCAACAAGTTCGGAGGAAAGAAGGGCAAGAAAGGATGTGTGGTCGCCGCTCGTCCCCCTCCCTGTCATCCTTATTATGTGGAACAGCCTCAATTGGTCCCTCAAGAAGAATGTCATGTCGAATGCCAAAACGTGTGCCATTGAAGATCCTCGCGATCTCTGGCCATGGAGCTTTCATGTTAATAATTCAGTGCAATACTGAAATAAACATTTCCCATCTTGCATAGACTATTGGCTAAATCATGTTTTAAGGGAGTCTTGAGGTGTCTTTCTCGGTTAATTTTGATCGAAGCGTCTCCTTCGATCTTAAATGTATTAACTCGATCAACTTTGAGGCTGCACACAACTGCGTGAAGATTCATTGTAGGAAGGGGACCCTTGTTGAAAAGGTGGCTAAAACTATGTATTACATGATTAAATCGAATAGGTATTCAGAACTGATCCTAAAACTTTAGGTAGGATTTTGTACACGTTTTGTTGCTTAGAGTGGTCAATAATGCCTGGCTTTGGTACCTTGTTTCCACAAAAATTGGAAATATCTGTTTAAATACAAACTGTGTCCAACCATATCCAATTTGACTTGTCATGCAAGACTTTAATTTCAAGAAATCATAGCACACCTAATTTTGACTAAACTTAATAGAAAATAATTGCTGCATCATAAAAAGGGTGAAAGATCAAATCAGATCTTGATAGTAAAAATAGAATTTGTCCGGTATTCGGGTCAACAATGTTGTGAACATACCGGTTGTTTCAAAAGAAAAGGAACAACTAATTATGTCGTCTACAACTCGTGATTGAAGCCATATAAGAAAGGAACCTCACTATCATTGGATATGATTGCCCAAACTCTTGGCTAGAAATGTCAGAAAAGGCAATTTCACCTTAGTTTAATATTTAAGCGACGACGATTTTTACCCTGACATTTTTGAAAATAGAGCGTGACTCCGACTTTTTCTCCCTTCCGAAATTTGGCTCCAATCGAAAAAGAGGCGACCTAAAGGGAATGAAGTCATATCTATTTTAAGAATTGTTATCTGCCGCATCTTTTTGAGCTTTCCCACTTTTTTTGTGGGATCAACGATTTCCGAGTTAAGGACATGGTTTCCTGTTCCGTTTATTATGAATCACCCGGTAAATTCCAAAACAAAGATCTTTTGTTTTTAAAAACGATGATTGTACTTAAAGCTTATTTTTGCTTATAAAGGGATTTCAGAGTAAGTCGCAGATTTATCATTCTATAAATATTTACTATATTTATCAGATGATATTTTATATTTTGCCTTTAAATCCTACAAACCTTGCTTCCCTATTTTCAGGAAAAACGCCGTCACTCTTCCGTCACGATTTGGTAGGTCTTCACGGACAAAATAAAGACCGCCTCACCATCTCAATGAACGCCATGCACAAAATACCTTCCAAGTTTGTGCCCAAGAAATACGCAATGACCTGCAAAGTGCCCAACACCAAAGGAACGACCAAATGTTGCATCGGTCGGAATCCCTACAACGGCTACAAATATCTGTGCGGAGTATGTCCTCAGGGCGTGTTTCTCATGCAGTGGTACGACCCTCTAAACAAATTCATGCTGCTGAAGGTATAAGACAATTTAGAACCTTTTTCTACCCATGGAAGTTTACGAAGTTGCTCTGCAATATGTTCCCCATAGCTGTTCGATTGCAACGTGCCGAATCCACCTCGTGTTTTCGAAATGATCATCACACCGGATCTTGAGTATCCGATCGTGTGCATCAATGTTCGGCGAGGATTTGACGGCAAATCGCTTAAACTAGATATGATCAACCTCAACTCGACAGCCTCGTGGTTTCATTCCGACGAATTGGACGAGATGGACGGATCCGCCACCGTCATTCCTCGACATGAGCTTATGAATGTTCAAGCTGTGACCCAATTGGAAAAAGACACGATCCTCGTCAGCTATGACAGTGAGTAATGATAAATTTCTTAGATATTTCAGCGATAGTCAATATGGCTTGTTTTTTTATTGTAGATGTGGTGAAGGTTGTGAACTTCCAGGGAAAGCTCAAGTCCAGTAAACGACATGCGACCGAGCTCCATTTCGATTTTACTATAACCGCAATTGGTGAGTTGGGCATTTATGTAAGGTATGATTGGAAATTAATCATTTTTTTTTCATACATAATTATTAGTGTGCCTGGCTGATAGTGTTTTGGCTTTCCATAAACACGGAATGCAAGGTCGCAGTTTCAAGAACAACGAGATCACTCAAGAGATATGTGATCGAACGCGGATATTCAAGCTTCTTGGCTCTGATCGGTAAGACAAGTTGGTCCATCATGAGACATCCTTGGTGGTGGTTCTATCTGTCCTTCACCTCCCAATTCTGGTCTTTCCAGAATTGTCTCTCTCTCTAGTCAGCCCAATGATCGTTACGCCAGCGATGTTGGTGTTAACCTCTACGTTCTTGCCGGTCACGAGAACAGTTATTAACGCTCAAATGAATATCACTACTCACTTCTTCTTCTACTTCTGCTACTGGTACTGGTACCACTAACATCAATCATCCTCAACCGATCCTTTGCATCGTTATTGCATGTTTTTAAGTCCTTTAGAGTCTTCGCAATCCATTTTAGTTGGCACTCGAAACATTTCGACTTTAGACACAAAACTGATTTCTTTACAACTTGACCACTTATTTGCTACACAAATGTCTTTTTCCTCCGTAACTTTTTTTTGTCCTGTACCTCTATTCATTTAGATGCACGATTTGTCAGGTGCTTTAGCAGATTTCTCTCAAAATATCGTAAAAGTCGAAAAACTAAAGGTCTCCTCAAATTATTTTAACCGTAAAATGTCCATCGAACCGGATTGCGGAGCCCAGTTACTCTTTGCAAATATTCAATCCTGCATCATCCATCACTTCGGGAGAGATAGAGATTGATCTTTTATGGCTTGACAACTCTTCAAAGCACCATATCCAATGTGTTTATCCTGCACCTTGTCTTTCGATAAATCCACATACAGTCAAGGCTAGAGACAAGATTCTCTTGATATAAAAATAATTTGCCGCTGACCCAAATGCACGTTCAGAACATAACGTCTCTGGATATAAGAAGAACTTTGTTTAAGAAAAGATTTTTTGCGTACCTAGCTTTGACTGTATCCTCATTTGTGATGTACCGAATGGGCTCATGACCGAAACCGAAAGTTTCAGCCGAAAAAGGGCTTAACTGAAACCTATAGCAGCTGACTACAAAATTGTATAAATGCAAAATTCACCTTAAAATAAAATTTTTATATTGCTCATGTGTTTGATGTTGGGTAGTCGCAAATTTTGAAGAAAAAAATCGGAAAACTTAAATTTCATAGGTTTTTGGACCAAAAATTTTTCGATTTTAGTGCATGTCTGCTTTCGGTTTCGATAGCGTAATTTCGGCCGAAAGAATTTCGGTCCATCACTTATCCTCATTTTGTATCTTGGCAATTTTTTTTATCTCTCACTCGAAGGTTTTCAGAGCTTGAGCATGCTAAATTTTCTCTTGCAGAAGTATTGTGGTTCAAAGCGAGCCCGTTTTTGACGACACCCTGTCGTCTTCCACGCCTTCCGATACTGAATCTTCTGGAGCCTCCAGTCTCACGGAAACAATGGGCGTGGATCTTCACACCCTGACGGGTCACGAGGCGGCCCAATTTTGAGGACCTTGAGGCCCTCGTTGTAGTCATCCCAATCAAAGCAACCACGCCCTGTCTGCCTTAAAACAATCAACAATTGCAATGATGAAAATGATGGACTAAAAACCGCCAAGTGAAGAAAAGCTGCTCTCAAAAGCCAACAAACGAAGAAGCAGTGCTGAGAAATTTAGAACACATTGTAATAATCACTCCCTGAAATGCATGAACCAGCCTTACAAAAAGTGTTAGTTGTTCTCCAATTGATGCATTCATTATTAATCTTCGTAGTTTCGCTACCATCAAAATCTAGCTCTCCAATAAGACCTTCCTCAATCGCCAAGCAGAAACCGTAATCCTATGGCAAGTTTATTCGCCTTAAATTCGCGGTGTTCTTTTTTCTTTGCGAAGACAGTTTCCAATCCATTCATCCGCTTTTTATACACACCTATATCTTCTTTATTATCCATCTTTCCATTCTTGATAAACTATTATTGCCAACAATAATTACTATCACGCCGAACGAACAAATAACCGATGTTGTTGCATTATTTGCGCCATTTTCTCGCTGTTGGTTTTGCAATGATCAAAGTATATAATTTCTGAAATAAAGACAACAAACGTACGATATTGAATGCTTTGTCAATATTGACTCATAGTCCCTCCATTTAACTCCAAAAATCCCTCAAGGTTCATTTCATTTCGAGTAGTTTCTAACCAAACAGATAGAAGGGTGGTCAGCAAGTGTCATGTTTCCCACATGCGTAAAGCGTCCACAGACAACGCCTTTGACTCCTACTGTCTATGGTTTTCGTTCTATCCCAGTGTAGTATGTACTTTTTCATCAGGTTCAATGTACACAATCCAGAAATAGCCGGCTTCCCCACAAAGAGCCTCCACTTCATCCAAGCACTCACTCTCTCACCATCATCTTACGCCTGACCTTCAACGATCTTGGTGTTGTTGAGCTCCGCGTTTTCGGCATGATGGCTTTGATCTGATCACGATATTTGAACCAACCCAACAACACACTCACATGGGGAGAAGTGCTTGCCTGCTTATCTTCATTAACCGAGATCTGAAAGCAAGCATCATTCAGTCATCATCTCGCACATGTGCGTACAGGAACACATCAATCCAACTTCAAAATGAAAAGATTTTTGGGTTACTCCTTTGTGAACCCCAAAGATGACAGCGATCTGGAGAGTAACGGAATCATCACTGGAAAAACAGAATCGCCAAAGAAAGAGCGCAATTGCGTCAGAGTCAGCTCAAAGAAACTTTTACTGGAGGACAAGATCACGGAAAGGATTCGCAAGAGTATCTGGCCCGATCGCAATGAAGAGCTCTTGATCGCTCTTCTAGATCATCACCCGAGTGAGATCAATAAGCACGCGGGAATTGTCAATAACACCCTCTTGCACAGGTCAGAAGAACTTCACAGTTATATACTCGTCAAGTACCGTTTCGTTTCTGAGTGCGTAACTGGTTTTCAGCGTTCTTTTTTCCCGGTTTCAGAGCGGCTCGTTATGGAAACAAAAAAGCAGTTCGGGTGTTGCTGGATCGAAAGGCCAAGACCGATGCCAAAGATGCCAATGGGCAAACAGCCTTGCATATTGCCTGTGCTCATAAACAGAAAGACATTGTACAAATGCTGGTGGATGATTGGGCAGATGTGAATCTAAGCGACATTGACGGGGACGCACCCATTCATTTGGCGTGCAAAGTAGGGAGTATTTCAAAATTAAGGTAACTTAGACCCAAAGTTAATTGGCTCCTATTTTTAGGGTGGATCCATGGGTATTCTTACGATTGTTATGGAGAAAAGCTTGTGCAAAATGGGATGCGAAGGCAATGTGGGCAATTCGCTTCTTCATTATGCGGCTCAACATGGCCACGTGGAAATGATGATGTATCTCATTGAGAATGGAAACCATCCCAACCAAAAGAATTATCTGGGGGAAACCCCACTTCATCTGGCTGCGGGGACACACATTAAAAGTAACCATGAAAATCGATGGTTATCTTATATGTCCGCTGAGATTGAAATTGAATGAGTCTTCTTTGCAGATGTTGGAATCAAGCCGGTTGAGTTGTTATTGGACAAGGGAGCAGATCTAAATGCGAGAACACTTTGGGGGGACACGGCTGCTCATTATGCAGCTTTGGGTGGAACAATCGAAGTTCTAAAGTTTCTCTGCTCGGAAGGGATTAATCTTGACAAACCGGATGTGAGACCACCCCATGATGTCATTGAAAAGAACGGTCTTTCCAAGGTTAGTTTAACCTTCTTACAGGTCTTTGTGAAGTGAGTTCAAGATTGAATTTAAATTAGTTACTAGTAGAAATAAAATGAATTGCAATTGCACTGTTTCAAAATGGTTTTAGCTACAATCACAATCACCCACGAATAGTCATTGACGTTTTGTTCTATTTTTTCAACTAACGTTTTAAACAAAGAAAGCTGTGCATGAAATTGTTGCTCAAAAGACGTTGTTTCCTTTGAACTTAAACTTGTATGAGATTTATCCAATGAAGTCTTGTCTTAGGGTAAAAATTTGACTTAAAAATGTAATTGAACTATTGTAACAAAATCAAAATGCTGTCTCAACAAAACCTACATCTAATTTTGCAATTGTCACCATCACCTTTATAAAAATGAAAGAAAACGTTTCGGAGAGGAAAAGAAGGTTATATTTATGCTAAAATGAAAGTTTTTACAATTCCAAGTACATTCATTTTCCCCAAATTTAGGATTTCTGTGAGCGGATGGAAATGAGCTTTCTGAAGAAAATTGCCACTTCTGCGTGTAAAGTAAAGGCCAATTTCGTCATCGACAAGATTATGGCAGCCCGTAACATCATGATAATGAACCAAAGTGCATATTTCCTCGATGATCATCGATTCAGAGTCTACCACCACACCGAGTTCACCCAACAAGAGATCAGTTTTAAGAACATGGCCACAGAATTGCGTCTCGACATCTCCGACCCTAAATCAGCTTTCAATTTGTTCCTCAAGAATATTCCAGAGAGCGTGGACTATCTTCTCAACAAGTGTTTGGTCTCGTTTTGTGGAACCGAACAGATCCAAGGCAAAGTCTTATTCGACTTCTTCCTCTTCTTTCCCCCTTATTCCGCTGATAGCGACACTGGAGATCAGACCGAAAATCGCGGTGAGCTCGTTCTTTTGGAGGCCTTGATTAGTAGTCGGAAAGAGAGATTTCTCACTCACCCTCTCATTGAAACCTTTCTCAAACTGAAATGGTATCGAACCTGGCGATTATATCTGGGCATCATCATTCTATTTGGAATCTTCACCGTCACTGTCCTGGGGTTTTCATTGGCCCATTTTGGAAACGTCACTGAAGAGCCTTGGATCTTGGGAGAGCGTAATGGTTGGTGGTGGCTTTTGGCCGTGACCTCGACCTATGTTGGAACCACTGAGCTCATCAAGTTCATATATATCACAAGAAAATTCTTCCGAAAACCCAAGACACATTTAGAGTAC
This sequence comes from Tigriopus japonicus, assembly GCA_010645155.1. Lineage (NCBI taxonomy): Eukaryota > Metazoa > Arthropoda > Copepoda > Harpacticoida > Harpacticidae > Tigriopus > Tigriopus japonicus. Next base: position 6,002,411 of record CM021315.1, on the reverse strand, counting down.
TTGAAAAAAGACACATCGTTGGTCCTATATATGGCTTTCAGAAAATGCCGCGAATTGACAGTGCCAATTCTTCCGATTCTCATCTTATACACGGATTGGCCTTTTGAGACCAAACGTTACCTAGCAGCTATTTCGGTCATCCTAACTTGTCATTCGTTCATGTTGGCCTTGAGTCGACTCCCAAAGATCGGGATCTACATCTTCATGTTGAGCAAAGTGTTCACTACGATAATGAGCTTCTTTGTCTCGTACTTTTGGCACTTCCTTGGTTATGCCGTGGCTTTTCACATTCTCATGCCCAAAGATGGAGCTTTCAGCAGTTTGAGTGATTCCATCATAAAGGTATTGTCACAACTTTGTTAAAGGCTTGACAGATCCTTTTAGCTTTGTTTTATCATCTTCCTTTTAGGTGCTAACGATGCTGATGGGAGAGTATGATTTCACGGACAACTTCATCAATGAGAATACCTTTTGGTTGGCCAAGCTCCTTTTCGTCGTCTTTGTCATTGATATGTCGGTGGTGCTGATGAACTTGGTTTTGGGTTTGGCAGTAAACGATGTTGAAAGCATCCTTCAGGATTCCAATGTGCGAAGGATGGTCCATGAGACCCTGACAGTCATTTATTTAGAGGAACTGAGTACAAACTTGGCCAAGCTCAAGTTTCCATTCAGTTGTTGCCAGGAATTGAGGATCACAAATAGTAACACGTGCCAATTCAAGGAGGTGGTCTATTTACACCTCGTGGATGTGATGCATCATGAAGGCAACCGGATAATAATGGACCGAGTGTGCACTGAGGGAGCACGGAAATCCCATCCTTGTCCTGAAAGTGTTTCCCAAAACATTGTTTCCATTTTACGGTGAGTCTTGAAAGAACCTAATTTTTTTTAAACCATGAACACCCAAAATGGAAAAAATGGCTTCTAACTTCTTCGCAAACCCTGGCCAACTCTTAATCTTTGCATAATGGGATGAAAAACATGTTGTTGGCTTTTGGTCATGAAAAGTTGTAATTGACAATTTTTTGAAGCCACTATAAATGCGAAAAAAATACTTGAAAAGCACAGCTACTGCACTATAGTATGTAATTTATTGTATGAAAGTTCTAAAATTAGGATCAGTCTTGAAAGTTGAACCTGCATTCGTTCTGACATAATCGTGGTGTACAATCCTTTGTATCACCAATATATTTCAGTGCAAGTTCTGCAACCACTCGTTGTTTTTTTGTTAAAGTGAGCAAAAATAGGTTAGGTTTTACCCAAGCTACTTATTAGAAAAAGGGCAAGTTGCAGTTCCGGTCTCATATGTCAACGCAGAAGGATTTATTCATCCACCATTTTTTTCTCAAAAAAGTTTTGTAAGCTTATTTGTCCAAGTTCTTGCAAAATTGAAGTTGCAATAATAAATAGTGAAATGGAAAAGATGCTAGTAAGCTTGGAATTTTGAGTCTCAGAAAAGTGATTCTCTGGAATACTTTTTTGTCGAATAAAAAATTATAGCTTTACAACGTAAAACAAGATATCTACCTCGGAAATATTTTCTTTCATTACAAGACGTGTTTTTTGTCAAGCACCAGACGACTAAGAATCACACAAACAGGTGCAATATCCGGAAAAAAGTATTTACAGTCTTTTTGGAACTAAAAGAGTTGTTTTTTTTGGCAGTTACAAGTGTTTCGTACTTGAACACGAAACATTAAATTTGTTTCAACGTATCTCTAAGAAGCTCCCGAAGTTGGATAGTTTCCTTCTAATTATCACAATAGTGTTTTCAGTAACAACATTTTTTTTTGTTTAGCATGTTAGAGAAGTTCTCCAATAAATGTTGACGTGTTTTTGTAAAACTTTCTCTTTTCTCATAGGAAACGCTTGTCCGTTCATCACGACTTTCATCCAGACGCAAATTCGCAAATGATCATTACAGAGTTGAAGGAACATAACCAGAGGCTTGAGACCAAAATTGGGAAACTTGACTCTCAAATAGAGACCCTCCTCTCATTAGTCAATGATTTGCATTTGAAATTGGCCAAAACTAATGTTTAAATATTGATTTAATGTCTTAATCTCGTCACATCAAGGCAAAATATAACAGATTCAATGCATTTACGTTTGACGAACAATTCAACTTTGCGTAACATTTTAATGTTCTTCTGCGACCAAGTGATCCATGACCAGAGCATTGATCCTCCGATCCAAAGCCTGACGGTCATCACGTGCAGAGGGAGGAATGATAGACACTTTTGGAACCTGTGGAACCCCAGGGATCGTGTCATAAAGGCCATCTTGTGACAGATGTTTCAAGACCCTTTGTATATCCTTCGTCAACAACAATTTTGGTCCATCACTTAAAATGCGCAAAAGCCGCGGGAAATCAGTAGCCGATTCCATGAGTGGCTTCAAAAGATGCACCAAAGTGAGACACACTTGAATGATCGATTTCTCGTCGAATCGGCGTATAAATAAGAAATCCCACACCAATGCAGCTCCATTCGCAGACATGCTGCCAAAAAAACCCTCAGAGATCCATTTCCGCAAGAACAGTTTCAGATCGGCGAAATAATGGACGTCTTCTTTGGCCACCCTCTTGTTTTTCACAAACCGGTTCAGAATCTTTTGAGTCTTTTCGTCACTCTCTGTGTAAATCTCTTGAGAGAAGAGCGTTAAATCAATGTGATCCGTTTCTTTCTGCAGGTAACCATGTAAATCGATCAGGAATTGGGTCTCCTCTTGTTCCAGTATATCGTACACTTCTTGGGCAATCCGAAAAATATCCGACCGGCCAAATTTGACCACGTCACAAAAGAGCCTGAAGTTGTAGGCCACAGCCAAGGCCTTTTCCTCTTTAGAATCCGGAGAGATGGTATGGAAATACTTGCAAGCCCAAACTAACCAGAAAATGTGGGTGGGCGAGAAATTGTTGTCCACCATTTTGGCGATGGTTAACACTCTGGTGTAAAAGACAAGCCTATCGTCAACACCATCGCCATCCTTGTCGATGAATTTGATCTCAAATTCCTCCCGCAAAGCGGGACTTCGTTCGTAGGCTAAGATAACGGAAAAGTCCACGGGCTTTCTTCCGGTCCATTCACTCACGGTCCTGATGTTTCTCTTGTCCAATTGGTTTTTTATTTCCCGTTCGTATTCCATCTTTCCGTGCTTCAAGGCCAATTCGGAGACCCCGGTCAAGTATATTCTTTCATAGAGTTGTTGTCGGAACATGGACGGCATGATGAGGAGTCTCTTTTGCAACTCCAGCATGACCATTTCATCCATGCCATTTTTAGAGTCCAAGAGCTCTTTCAGCACACCATGCACAAAGTTTTTACGATCAGGCATGGTATCTTCTAGCTCGACAATCTTAGTCCGTCGTTTGTAATTCTTTACTTTGATTTTGTTCTTCTTCACCAACTTCTTGTTTAATTCTGCGTTGAGGTCGGATGAGAATATCTCTCGTAAGTCCGAGAGGAGCTTCCGATCCGCCTCATGTGTCTCTTGATATTGATTCAAGCCCTCCTTCACTTTCTGATCCACAAAGGCCTTCATTTCATCTTGAATTCGCTTTCGTTGCATGGAATTCAAAGCTTCCAGAATGCGCGGATCGTATTTGTGATGGGGAAAATGTTTCACCACGAACCCTCTACCCAATAATTGAAACAAGACTTGTTGTTTCTCGGGAGAATCAAGTTCGCTTCTCAACTGATCCACAAGGAATCCGGAGACAGAAGTTTCAATTTTTCGCATTCGCCTCAAACCTCGAGCCTCTTCGTACCCAGCATTTAACCATTTGGATGGGAAAACGTGACTATTTGTCTCATGTTGGAGTCTTGACTTTTCAAAGGACATGTTCACTCTTCTCTGATTCAAAACCCAATGACGTCGATGTAGGCCTGCTCAAGCTGCGTAATTTATGGGTACGGGACTAACCTTGCTTTCCCATTTGGACAAAACCAACCAAGTCCACAACGGAAGGTAAGCTTAACCAGATTTACTTTCCTCCCTATGAATTTCGATTGTTAAAATACGTTTTGAAAGCATTCATATACACTCATCACAAGAAAAGGGGCGGCTCAATCCGTCCCATTTCCACATGATCCAAACGATTTGCTGAATTAGAAATTGAGCCACACAGGTATTAGAATTGTGTCTACCTTTTACACCCTTTAATCATCATACGATGAGCCCACGAGGTAGATACTACAAGACTTGAATTATTAATGAAAGCATGCCCTCGGCAACTCAAAGTGTGAGTGATGAAACCCACGGAAATGGTCCATCGAGAACATACATATTAGACTTTCTTTGCAACTGTCGGTGATTATAAAAACAAATATTGATGCATGGCACGAATTCAACAAAGGAATTATTTTTCTTGTAGAAATATCATTGATAACACTTCGAGACGTTCAAAAATCTTAATTGGAGGGAAAGCACGAAATCGATTTTTTTAATACCCAATCCCTTTCAATAGTGTGTGGGTCCTCTTCTTTGATTGTGTTTGATTACTTGCGTTTGAACCTTGCACTCTTTTCTTGCAAGGCTCTCATAATCAAGGCTACAGGGGCTAAAATTCTCACACTGGGACAAAATATGATCAGTGTTTTTATTCCTTCAAGACTACTTTCAAGAGATCTATTGGTTTTACAATAAAGCATACGCTTTTTCAGAAAATATTAGTTTCCCCTCTCCATGAAGGCCTAAATAGCACGTTGATTGACGACCCGAAAAGGGATCTTATCTGAAATGAACCTTTTGGCCATCGTCCATCTGTTTGCTTGGCGATTTAATCATCGCCTTGGGAAAAAGTCAGATGAATATTTAAGAACGCTGAGCTTTAGGTTGCAATACTGTTTAGAGCCAAGTATTGTAGGACACTCAAAAAGTGTTTTTATACGCGTTGCTCCATTTTAAACATAAAAGTTAGCTCTTGATTGAAACACTATACGAACTCTTGTCCAAATGCATGATTTATGATGGGCTGATGACCTGACTTCAAAGTTAAGTGTATTCTTGTCCATTTGATATTCCAGCGTTCATTTCATCGTGAATAAGTCCATCTACATTTAATTGTTTCGAGCTTTTAATTGAAGCTCAAAAGAAAAATAAGTTAAAATTCATGTCCAAAATGACGTGATAAAGCATATTTTCCAACATCATTCATTTTTGAAAAAGGATAAGGGGATGAATTTCTTTCTGAGATCCCTAATAAATATCGACCGTTTTTAAATTTTCCTGACTTCGCAATTCACGAATGTAGAAAACGTAGCCACATTCGCCATGCCCTCGTGTCAACTTCAAATAGATGGGCTAAAATACGAACATCTAAACAACTAAGATTTGGATCCCTACTGAGACGTATTAAATCCCGTGCAATAGCAACACAATGAAAAATGAAAAATAAGATAGAAGAGTGGAAAGACAAAAAAGAGAATTACATGAAGTAGGACAGAAAAGAAATAGCCATTCAGACAAAAATGAGTTCTTCCAACGAAAAAAAGTGAGAATAAAACCCCTTCCCCGAAGCATTTGCTGTTAAGAAAACTTGTACAACCAATGCTCAACTTAAACAGAAGAAAATCATCGGGCCCGATCATGGATCCATCGCTTTCTTGAACTTGAACACGGCCTTAGATTTTTACAGATAATTTTGGTTATCAACCGTTCCTGATAATTCTGATCCGAATAATATAATATTGTTTTGACAGCGATAAGAGTTTGGCGGAACTTTGAACTTTCGAAACCAAATATGGATCATTTGTTCGGAGATCCCTCGCGTTGAGTGACTAGCAGCTCTTCAGCGTTCATGTGTGTTGACTTTGTGATCTAATCAACTCCTTGGGAAAATGTGAATGGTTCATTTAATGATTAATGAAGTTCGAATAAACGATATTTTGGACGTGGATGTTGTCAAATGAGGATCCTTCGACTGTCGTAAATTTGGCGGGCTTGATTTGAATAGAAATGTGAGCTTTTTAGTGAACAAAAGAGATGGCGCCACGTGCAAATATATTTTACAAATTTATCTGTTGCGAATATTATGTTCAGTTTTGTTCTTAAAACAATGAATCATCCATTCTTTTGAACAACTTGGTGCCCTCATAAACTTTTTCGGACTTGATTAGTTCATATTCGAGTAACTTTTTGGACACAGTTTCTAACCAATGACTATGTGAAATTTATAACATGATCGCTCCTTCCCAATTTATCAATCATCAGTCCATATATAAGCTTCTACGCAACGCAAAATCTAGATCATTTTGATATTGCGAAAGATTCAAGAATGAAATTGATTTTTTAGGGTTTTAAAAAAGACATCTACGACTTTTACATTCCATCACGCTGAGACAGTTTTGAAAGCCACAACAAAAATCCATCAATGATTGGTTGTCAGTTCTAGTGCGGCCAAACTGCCTCTTTTTAGGCCATTTTTTAATGTCAAAAAAGACTTTTTGCCTTTTTAAACCGTCAAAATTCTTCAAAAAAATCCACTGACAATTGAGACAGATGATTTTAATCCCGAACTTGTTTGTGTTAGTCATCAAAACTTCAAGATGACACATGTGGATCAAACCGGAATATGAGATACAATGTCATTTGAATAAGAAACCAAGATCCTCGCCTCATTATTGTTTTAATGAAAACATTCTTACATATCTTCCATATTATCGAATCATTCCATCCTGTCATTACGGTTTTCATCTGTTAAGTCTCTTAAACCAAATCTCCCATTCAACCCTGCTATCCCTGCCATTAGAGATCAGTGCTAGCTCCTACAAATACTCCGCTCCAGCGCATGCAGAACCCACCACTGATCTACAGCTCAAGGAAAGGTAAACTGTCGTACGTGTCCAACACCTTACCTCCATAAGCTCGAAGTTGGCCCCCAGGAGGAAGACCACCACCATCATCGAGGGCGTGGGCATCATGGCATCCTTGACGGATCAACAGGCCACATACTACGTGGACCCGGACACGGGTCATCTGATGATGCCGGGGACCCGTCGCCCCGACGGCACGTGGCGCAAACCCCGCCGGATCAAGGAAGGCTACGTACCGCAAGATGAAGTCCCGCTGTACGAAAGCAAGGGCAAGCAATGGGCCAAAGCCAAGGATATCCCCGGATTGAGTCAGGACATCCTCAAGATGAAGATCGACACGTTCGACTCCCGGAAGCTCCAACCCGCCGCCCACATACCCGGTCTCAATCCTGAGCACGTGGTCAATCCTGACCTGCTCAATGTCAAGTCCAAGAATAGTAAGAAGAAGAAGAACAAGACCCCTCATGTCACGTCCAATGGAACTTCTGCGGGCGAGAATAACGGTGCTCTGAGCCCGCCTCTGGCTGTGACCCCTCCCGCGAGTGAGGTTTCTGAAGGTGGGGTGGGAGGAGGCGGATCCACGGATCCGGCCAAAAAATTGAGGAACCTCAAGAAGAAGCTCAGAGATATTGAGGCTTTGGTGAAGAAACTCGATGATGGACTCATCACTCAACCGGAACCTGAGCAATTGGAAAAGGTGGGGCGGAAGGAGGCCGTGGAAAGTGAGATTGCCGCTCTAGAGGCTCTTTTAGGATCCTAATAGGGGCATCACTCTCCGCCCATGTCCTATTGTCACAGCCCCTGCTCCGCCTCCGACGTTTTCGTCTTCGCTTCAGCGAAGATGAAGGATTGACTTCTCGCTTCTACATGACCACGTGAAAATCATGTGTACTATTTGTGTTATATTATGCCAAGCCAAGAATATGCTATCCGGCAATTCGGCAACAAATAAACTGGATCATCGTTTTGGTCTCACAATGGTCTCTCATTGACTGATGGTCCAATTTTCTTGTTCTAGGCACAAAAAAAATCTTTACACCATGTTCCTCAAGGCTTATCGCGTCAAATCCAACATTCAGATGAAAGGTTCGGACAAGAAGAAATTCAAAGCCGAATTACGCAAAAAATTCCCACAACTCACCGATGACATTCTCAACGACCTTTTGCCCACCAAGGATGAGGTTGTTCTGAGTAAAATCTACACCTTTAACGGCGATTCCGTGCTGGTTTACACCCACCAGAAAAATCCTCTCTTCTTTGAGCTCGAGAAAGACAAGGTCATCTTTCCCACTGTGTATACCTTATGGAAATTTCCCGACCTTTTGCCTAGTTTCCCAACCTGGCCGTTGGTCTTGCCAAAAATTGCCAATGGAGCTGACCTCATGATACCGGGGATTGTGGTGGACTATGAACGAGGTGACAAGGCATATCTGGACGGTAAATTGAAGCGAGATGATCCAGTGTACGTGAACCTGACCAATAATCGAGCGGCCGTGGCAGTTGGTGTGTCTTACCACTCGAGTGAAGACCTGTATATGGCGGGTAGACGTGGAAAAGGGTTGAAGATTTTGCATTTCGCTGGTAAGATCCCTCTACAAGCGTTTGATCGTAACCCTTGACCTTTGTGTTTTAATATTGCTCCTTGCTGCCTGACTTTATATCCACATGAGGATTTTTTTTTTTAAATCCCAAGGTTGGGTTGGGTTAAATCAAGCCTAAAAAAGTAGGCTGACATTTTCATTTTATGTCACAATTATCACTTGTGGGAGGTGCTGTTTTTTTCAACGACAAATCTAAAGAAACAAAGTCCTTATTTACCTCAGGGAGCATATCATCAATCGCAAGATATGAAAATCAAAGTTTTTTACATTTATGACTGGCTGATTGTTATTTTTAAAGGTGATAAGTTGTGGGAGTCCGGTAGTAAAGTGCCACTACCAACTATGGATCCCCCAGATGGTCTGGATTTTATCAATCATACCGAAGACAACCAATACGTGTCAGATGACGAAAACGACCTCCCTGAAGTGGCTCAGGAAGGCCAAGAAGATCCTGTTGACGAAGTGGTTGAAGCCGCAAAAGATTTACAAGTCCAAGATGATCCAGATATCGAAGAAGATCCCAGGAGTCCACAAGAAATTATGGACGAGCTCTTGGAAAACGCTTTTCTCCAAGCTTGGAAGACTAGTGCGAAGAAAGTTGAACTTCCCATGCTAACTAGCAATTTCTTTCGTGTTCATATGGTCTCACAGTGCCCCAAAGGCAAGTCATTAGACGTGAAAAAGTCTTCCTACAAAAAACTGTCCAAATTTCTCTCTGAAAAAGCAAAAGAAGGGATCATCACCGTGAAAGAGCTCACCAAAGGAGTCGAGAGCATCACCAACGTAAAACGTGATCACGAGAAAATTGAACATTTCAGAGTGGTCAAAGTCGTGAAAGATGAAGAACCTGAAGAAGAAGTTTTACCCTGTGATATGAAATACGAGCCTCCTGAAATCACCGAACTGTTCATCGTTAGTGGTCCAGTTCAGGCTATTTTTAAGCCCCTGGGTATCCCCAAAGGTCGTGGGCTTACTGGGCCTCAAGTGTGCGATGAAGTGAAACGCTATGTCCTCGAAAATGACTTGCAAGATCCGGAGCAAAAAGGTCTAGTCAAGTTGAATCCCGAACTAGCCGGAGTTGTTCTTGGCAAAGGGGAAAATAACGTGTTTTCGCTAAAATGGGACGATCTTCACTCTCGAATTCAAGCCAAAATGTCCAACGGATTCAGTATGAAATTCCCCGGTGAAACCGAGGCTAAAGTCTCCAAAGGAGCTTTGGAGCCCATAGAGATCAGCACCATGACTCGATCAGGGAACAAGAAGGTAACACTGGTCCACAAATTGGAGTTGTTCCGAATCAACCCAAAGGAATTGGCTCAAAAATTACAAGTGGGTGTGGCCGCTAGTACTAGTGTTCATGAAGCTCCTAATCAGAAACCTGGGGCTGTTGAGGTTCTTGTTCAAGGTAATCAGGTTAGTTTCATTTCTAAACTTTTGCTCCAAGAATACAAAATCCCACGAAAATATGTGAAAGAGCAAGAACCAGTCAAAAAGAAGAAAGGCAAAAACCCTCCTAAATGAAATAAAAATCATTTAACCAGCCTTGACCGATTGATTTCTCGTTTATTTGACCATGGTTCGGGCAACACCGGGCATAACAAAAGCCTGGATGCACTCGACTGAGCCAGTCACAGTTTGATCGTCGACTTGAAATGCGGTCTCCATAGTGATAGGAGTGATTCGAATGCCTTTTATGGATATAATTTCAACTCCATCAGGGAGTGGGGGCATATTGTCAGAAAGGAATGTGGCTTCCGACTCGATGGCATTCAAGAACTTGTATAAATCGGCTCGTTTAATTCCCCCTCTAATGAGTAGAAGCCTTAATCGTCCGTCGTTAATGGAGGCATCGGGCACGACCGTCCTCTCTTGATCCAAACAAGGCATATTGAAAACATGGACCGCCACGAAATCCCCCACTTCAGTCACCCAACCCAAGTCCTGATGTAGTGGTTTGGGCATTTCGGGCATTGCGGGGAAGTAGGGTTTAGGGCGTTTCTGATTCCGTAGGGTGCCGTAAGTCATCGAGTTTTGGGGTGAAGCCGTGACAACGCTACTGGCCATCATCACCGTATTGTTATTGAGCACAGGAAATGGGCCATTATGATGGAGTCGGACATCAAGTTCCTGCCAACTCCTGAAATAGAGTTGACCCTCGGCCAAAAGTGATGTATAAGTATAACGTGAAGATGGAGGGGGACTAGCAATGAGGGGCGATCTCGGTTTGGTTTTGGATGTGGGTTTTTTGGCTTTGGTGGAGATGATCAAAGGGTCCATGCTGGAATCTCTGATATCAGTGGATTCTGAAGTGTTTCTTGAACTGCTTAGCGTTTTGGAAGAGAGTGGCGCATCTTTCAAAGGCCCGATTGAGCAGGAAGAGCAAGTTCGGTTTGATAATGTGGATTGAAGGCTGTGGATTTGGGACGAAGCTTTAGATGAGAGGTCTCCAGACATCTTCTTTGTCCTGATACTCCCAGATTGAACGGGTAGATATGAGATAACTGCACTTTGCACCGTGATTGATGACACCCTGAAAAGGTTGGTCAACCCTAGTCGATAGTTCTTGAGGAGCTTTAGTTTATTGGTCTTGGTTCCTTTCAGTTCGTTCAAGAGACCCCAACCAAAGTTGCAAACTCCAACTTGGGC
>CM021315.1:5948364-5967346 GCA_010645155.1 Tigriopus japonicus | reverse complement strand
TGGAACACATGTTTTTTTTATTTACAATATTCTCTCCCCTCAATCAATGAGATCTTGGTTTAATATTAATGAAACATGAAATCGAACAGTTGGCGAATGCTCTTTTGACATGGTCTTCTCAAATTGATCTACGTAAAAATACGTTTCTTGTAAATATCCGCCCACAAAAAGCTTCGAGTTCGATTTCATCATGACTACAATTGGAACCACCAAATCACTTATTTTGGTCTTGAAATGTACCTTGAGCGTGGTCATAATCTGAGTTCAAATGTTTTAATGGTCAAAACCTTTTTGAGAAGATTTCGTACATACGTGGGGTTTCCTGGACCTGTTATTCGCTAAGTTGCAATATTTTCGGATTCATGCCAAAAAACGAAATGATGATTTTTTTGTGAGCAGGTTTATTTCACAGATTTTGTTATTAGACAAACTTGTTTGAAGTTTTGATTTACGTAGTTAGATAAGGTATGTTGGGTGACCCCTGCACGGTTTAAAAAAATAGGCTTCAAGAGCGAGAAACTCGTCAAAATGCCATATTTTGTAAAATAAGGATGCTACCCATACTCATACCCCGTATGATAAAATCATAGCTTCGAACAAGCTTCTCTCCCAACAAAATCCATAAAATAATGCCTGCTTACAAAAGATAAATCTTCACATCGATTTTTTTGCATAAATTCAAAAATTGCACATTTTACCGAGATACAAGCCCATCTACCTTTAGTCTGGATACCCCTCGTACCTTCATGTATTGCTTGTGAAGATGCGAAAGTTTTGGAAAAGTGTTATGTACCCGAAGTAAGTAATAACGAGGCAAATTTGATGTTAAGTTCTTGAATTAAACTTTAATTACGTATAATATCTGACAAAAAAATTGAGTCCTTTTTTGCACCAGGTCACGAGTTCACCAAAGTATTAATATATTACTAATATTTTTGAGAAGTTTCTGTAAAAGGAGTACAGTTATGTAACTATGCGGTTAATATTTCCTCAAGGAATGCCCTTATTTCCCATTCCATTGATTAACTTTAGTTGAAAAGGAAACTTTAAATCTGATAATAATGAATGTTAATAGAAAAGAACCTTCACACTTGCACATGTATCAAACACTTGATGCACAACCAACTAATAATAAGTCTCCGACACATTTAAACATAAGTTTTCACATACCTTTGCTTTTTTGTTGGCAAGTACTTTGTGAGTGCCTTTTTGATGTTTATGACATATTTTACGATAACGTCACGAGCTTCTATGCATCTAAATACGTTGGTTGACAGACCAGAAAAAGAACCTGATTGAAAGTTTGGTCAAAAATACTAATCAAAAAGTTGAATCCGATTTAAACACCGAAAAATAGAACAACAAACTAAAAAAAGACGAAGCCGTATAAAAGAAGAGCAGATCATTTCATGACTTGAACTAATCTAAATTCGTTTGGGCTTAAAAGGACTTGCAAAACGCTCATTTATGCATACCTCTCCAAGCACTACACTCAACCCAAAATGCTTGAGCATTTGAAAACTTGAAATACCTTTTGTGGCTTCTTGGAAAAACGTAGAGTCGACTCATTTTGTAAGGCCTGTCCTGTTTTCTATCACTCGTCTTGTGTTCAAAGTTAAACATTCCATTAGGGTAAAAGGTGGTCAACAACACAACCTTTATTATCTTTGAACGCTGTATTCAGCGGTTCCAATTCATCCCTATCAAGGCTACGAAGGCTATCCAGACAAGAGGTAGACTGGGCTTGTAACACGGTTAAATGCACGATTTTTGGATTTATGGAAATACATCAAATTGAAGATTGATTTCTTGTGAGCAGATGTTACTTTTCAATTTTTGTTCTCCGACAAACTTGTTTGAAGCTATGACAAGGTTTGTTGGTTGACCCCTGTACATAAAAAATGGTAGAAAATAAGCGTCAAGAGCGAGTAACATGACAAAAATGACGTATTTCTCGAAGCAAAGTTGTCTCACATCGAAATCAATCATTTTTTTCTGCACAATTGTTCACCTAATATTGATGTTTGAGTTTGAGCAACATCTTGCTCAAATAAATCTTTAGTCTTTATCAAACAAAATATTGGAGTTTCTCGGTCTTTAAGTCCAGTTTTTAAAACGTACAGGGGTCGTCTAACATAACTTGTCTAATTAAATCATAGCTCCGAACTAGTTTGTCTGACAAAAAATGTAAAACAACATCTGCTCAGAAGAGTTAAATCTTTATTTCGATTTTTTTGGCATGAATTCGAAAATCGTGTAATTTAACGCATTACAAGTCCAGTCTACTTATATTCTGAATACCCCACAGATGTTTCTCTCAACAACCTTATGATATTTAGTAGTTAGTCCTTCATGAGTACTAAGCAAGGGTTTTTTTCTTTCAAAAGCTGGCTTTTAGAATCATTGACACAAGAAAATTAGCGTTAGCACTACTGATGGGATTTCCCAAGCTATCAAGCACTTCAATTTTTCAAGCTGGACTTGTTTCCATTTCAGCTGCCTGAAACCAAACCAAGCATTCAAGGTTTCAAGGCACAAAGCTCAGAGGACCTACAGTTGATAGCAGGGTTGCCAAACTATTCGTAGTCTCTCTTGCCTGATCTATAAATAGAACCAAAAACTCCTATCCCGTTACAAAATTTGTCAATTTTTTGCTTAGATTTGTCAAGATATTTGCCTTCTTACGAGCTATTTGAAGCAGGATTTGTAAAACTTGAGTGCAAACCATTTTACACCTTTTCCAGTGGCGAAAAAATGACGTTTTATTGGCAAACCTGACATCGGGTGATTATGCTTGAAACTGCTTCCAAGCTTTCAAGCACAGCTGAAAATTGTTGCTTGGCCCAAACTCCTCTTCAAGCTGCACCTTGTTCCCATCACTAGTTAGCACTAGAGATACTAAAGGGCAGAGATTGGCCGTCAAATCTATGATTGCCCGACCCGGCACGGACTGTCTGTGACGTTATTCATCATGCGGGAAACGGAAGTTCATGATTAAAGGAACCTTTTCTTCTTGTAAGAAACACATCAAAACTATTTTGCTTATTTTATAGGGCAGTTTGGTTATTGAAAATCCTCAAGTCTGCTGGAAATGTGTCTAAGGTATTTACCCGATATGCAAAAAGTGAATTTCAACTAGTGTGGAGTTTAAACAGGGGCCGATTAATTCACATGATCGGGTGATTGACAACAAAATCTCAGTGATGTGAAATCTCGGCTCGCGCAAGTTTTTTCACGGGAGGTTGCAAGGTAGGGTTACCTCTTAGAGAATGAGTGCTTTGCTCTTGTATATGAGCAAACATGAATTTGAGTTTGAGTTGTAACCCTGCTCAGAAGTCACAAAAGTTAGGGATGCCTTGCCTTTTGGCGCTTCTTAAAGAAAAAAAAACTTGTTTATGAAGGTTGGTAGACAGTGGGGATTATGATTTCACTTATATAAATTGGCAACCCCAGCACCAAGTCAGATCACTACAAAATCAACAAAGAAGAAGTACTCTGGTTTGTTATTGAACTTCGTTAGAATTAGTTGAATGTTCAACTGAATGCTCTTGACCAATCACCAGCATGAATCATCGGCACCGTGTGTTAGCCTACGACGGCCAATATCTATCTCAGGATATCTAGTTAGCACCAAATTTCACAGGAGCATAGACGATGATGAACAGGGACGAACTAAAAATGTCCCACTTTGAAACTTCATGTTTGCCAAAATTTAAAATCAATCAAACAACAGAAAAACGATGGGATATTTTCAAAACGCAATAAGTAAATATCCTTAACTTCAAAGCAAAATGAATGAATTTTGTTTAAATTATGAGATTCATTTTTTTGCAACCTCAATGACGCCCAAATAAAAAAGAAACGATGGATCAAGTGAGAATCAAACTCCTTCCCAAAACGCTTACCGCGTTTTATTGATATTCAAATTCACTTTAAACACGGACTTATTTTGTATTTCAAGATGAAGTTTTTAGAAAACGACACTAACAATCGATTGGAGCAATCTTTGCCCAATATACCAAATCATTATGGTCCAAATCATTTCTCACATGGCGAGGCAAGCAACTTGGTTTCAAACGTTCACCATTAATGACACAGATAATCGTATTACAGTGTAGAATAACAAATATGAAAGCAGAAAAAAATAATTCTCCAACCATTAGAAAGCTAGTTTTATAGACCCGAGACTGTTTGCTGCATAAACATGCAATAAGTTAATGATAACAGACTTAATCAACAACAGGGCTAATTTCTCAATCAATATGATTTCCGATCAGAATACAAATCAGATACCGAAGGTTAACCTTACACAACCAAACATCTTGTTCTTCTATGGGGATCTTATTTTTTTTATATGCTTCAAAGCGCTTTGTATTTTTCAAAGAATAAACAAAGAAAAATGTCTTGTGAAGGGGCACGAATAAATGAATGTTTTTGTAGCTCCTGCTCGCTAACCTTGCACTCGTGCTCAACCTCGATCCTTGTCTTCTTGTTCCTATTTGAGATAATAAAAATGCATTCTATTTTTGGATATATTAAAAGCAACTAGTAGTTCGCTTTATTGGTGACCCCTACACTTGAATCAAGCGTTCTCTTGATTCCCTTCAACCGAACATGCAAGAAGTGAAAGATATTTCCAAATCTCTCACCCCTCCAGAAGATTATTCTTCCATTTCGGTGTTGTCTCGAGTCGCCGTGAAACTACCGGTTTTTTGGTCGGCCCAGCCAAAAATTTGGTTCGCACAAGCAGAGGCTCAATTTGCTCTGCGAAAAATTACCGTGGACGACACCAAATATTACTATCTTGTGGGCGCCTTGGATCAAGAGGCCGCGTTAAGAGTGGCCGACTTCATCTACGATCCTCCGGAGGTGGACAAATATGCATCTTTCAAGACCCGTCTTTTGGCCACATTCACTTTGTCCCGGTACCAGATGTCCACCAAGTAGAGCTAACATTTCATCCATTAGCTGAGAAGGACGGCGATCACCTAACGGGGCCATCCCAAGGAGCTTTTGAGACATCACGTCAAGGTCATCAATAAAGCGAACTACTAGTTGCTTTTGATATATCCAAAAATAGAATGCATTTTTATTATCTCAAATAGGAACAAGAAGACAAGGATCGAGGTTGAGCACGAGTGCAAGGTTAGCGAGCAGGAGCTACAGTTTTCATGTGACAAAATAAAAAGGGTGATAAATTTGCAGAATATCTGCAGAAATTTCAATCCTATACAACTGCCCCAAAAAGTTGTCCCTTAATAACTCAATGAAAATGTTTTATCGTGACATTACAAAAGGCAAACTTGAAGGCAGCTGTTTTTTTGACTTAATCTCGTGTAAAGAATGCCGTAAACTTTAACCCGTACGTGCAAGATCAAAGGGATCAAAAACTTTTTTCTCAAATCCTCCTTAACACTACTTCAAGAGGTCAAAAAGCAATTAGAGCTTGCTTTACAGGCAATATCAAGAAGTAATCTGCGCTTCAAACGAACATTGCCGAATGTACTTTCCATTTAGATACGCACATACAGACACATTAGACTCTTGATTATAGAAAACTTGATTATAATCTCGTGGAGATACCGTATCTGGTAAATGAACTGAAAAACAATTTAAAAAAACAAAGCTATGTGTTGAAGAGAGGATGAAATAAAAGAGCGCACCCTTTTGTCGCAAAAGAAATCCAAAGCTGGGCTTCCTCATTCAGTTTCAGTAGGAATATGTACTAAGCTTTGGTAGGGCATAACTGTATGATCTGATATTCGACTGAATTAAAATTTCTTCAACGATATCGTTTACCCAACATAAACAAGGTCTTACTGTAAATAATAATCATTAACGCCAACCTCGTTGTCCAGAGAATTTCAGTGGTTCTTGTGGGATTGTTGGCCTGGCCAAAAAAGTGGTGAATCAATGATTGGATGATTTTTCTTTAATATGGATTAAATAGACCTATTTTTTTCCCAATTGACTCCTTTTGAGTGAGGTTCCCAAAACTATTTAGGCTAAAACTTGGGAATCATTTTTGAGGTTTCTTGGGCACCAAATGGATTTTAGATTAACACGAAATTGCCCCGATATGTCTTGCATGTGGGTGCTATCAAAGTAATTGTAGCAATCATTTTATTTAAAACCAATATTTGGACGGTTGATGTACACAAGGAACTGTAGAAGTCAACCGTGGTCATCGCGTTGCTTGGTTTCTCTTTATTGATCCTTAATTACGTCCAATCATGGCTCATTCCGATGCATTCTTGATTAGACTACTGTTTTTCGTTCGTAAATTAACCAAACTGTTCTATTCAAATCAATTATTCAAGGCTTCAAAGAGGAAGACAAATCCAGGACATTCATTTTCGTTCGGAAAGTTTCTCTTGGTCTAAGTAAGCTAACAAAAGTATGCCTATTTCCGTTCTAGGGTTACCGTGGCCTTTCTCGTGGATGTGGATCATATTCGCTTTTCTGGACCCTAACCAATGGACCACTGAAGGTTTAGATACAATCGAGATCTCTCCAGTGATGACACCACTCCGTTGGCCCAAAGATAAATATTGTTCCGGTCTTCATTCCAAATTGAGCCTTTGTCAAGATGACCATAAAATCACCTACTACAGTTTGGGTCACCAAAATCCTCTTCGAACGTCAGATTTTCGTCTCGAATCCGCTCATTTCGACAATCAATGTTGTATTCCCTCAGCCTCAAATGGGACTGTTGACAACGAGTGCCTCAAAAAGGGACCCAAAGTTATGTTGATGGCACCAATTGCTCTCAGTTATAAAGGCCCTTTCACCACTTGGACCAATGGTCTTGCGAAAAAATGGCAGATCCTGGAAGAAGCCACTCGCATATTGGACACATTCCAGGGACTTCATTCAGTATCTGTGTTGCGAATTTGGCAAGATTGGTGGGTGGATCCTGGAACGGATTTTCGAACCACGTTTCAAAATTGGCTTTACTTGAATCAATTAGCATTTGGTGTTAATCTTCTGACCGGATTGGCCTTACCAGTGCTCATTTGGGGACCTGAAGGAGAAACGTGGGATCGTTGTTGGGACAAATTGGTGCTAAAACTTGAATATTCATTGGAAGGTAAATACTTTGAACGGGCAATGAAATGTCCCATAATGGATGGACCAGATATTCACTTGTAATTAGACTCTTTAGGCGAGTACAGTTTGAGTAAATAATTGCGCAGTGTGTGACATTGCCATCTAAATGTCAATAAAAAAGGTGATTTTATTTTAAGAATTCACAACTTTAGTATTGGATTTGTAGTTGCCACTGGAAACAGCATAATTAAAAGAGTAAGCGCATGAGACATATACCATGGAGACATCAAACCCTCTTCGACAGTTTTCATGATTGGTTTAAGCCGGTCCAACCGACTTTTAGCCCAAAATTCCACATTCCACTCTGCAACGTTTATGGGCCATTTTTCGTTTTGCTTTAAGCACTTTTTGCGTGTGCCTGGACGAAACTATTTAGTGTGAAATGCTACAATAGAAGCCATCTAAAAAAAAGCAAAATACAAATTAAAGGCAAAAACTATCTTTGTGTGCCATTTTTTGGTTCCTCTAAACATGGCGATGGCGTACCACCTATCGCAAGCATAGGCTTTACGTATGTATAATGGAACATTAACAAATTATTCACATTCATGTCATAAATAATGTGATATACATTAGAATCTGCGTTGCATCTGGTTGATCTGTTCGCGTAATGGTAAAAAGAATGAAAACTGACTTTGGCCTGAATGAATATTTATTGTTACAGACTTAAGCCTTTTTGGACAAGACATTGCATAAAAGATCAGCCTGACCCTACATTTAATGACCCTCATTGAAAGAAATGGGGTTGCACGTTTTTATTGCGTGATGTTAAATTGCTTAATAAACACAGGATGATGAAAAGTAACATAAAGATAAATTTATGATAAAGTTCGAATATAACATCTTAAGCAATTGCAATTCAAAATGTTTTAATAATTGCATCGCAGGAATCAAGGCCTCAACTTGATGAGATAAGTCATCAACTCATCATGTTGAATTTGATTATAACGCATTCTTGCAAACTGAGCCCTAACCGACTAAGGATCAAGCCACCTGATCACCTTGGATAACTTTTTGCGAATAAACGTACGAAACAATAAAACTAAATTCAATTTAGGTTGAGTTGAGTTTGTGTTTTCTGTTATTTGAGCAAATGACAAAAATGGCTCATTTTGGCAAAGAATTGAAAAAAACGTTGTCCAATTTCACGAAAAGTACTTTATTGACTTAAATTATACTAATTTATCGTAATATTATGCTTTACAGCAATAAAAGCAGTACCGAAATTGAAGGAAGTTAAAAGCAAGCATAAGCAACAAGCACAAACATTGGCTTAACAATGGAAACGACCCGACTTTCCTGGGTCGTAATCAAGTTCTACTCAAATCAAAGAACTAAAGGTGCATGTTGAAGATCCAAACTCACAAGATATGCAATATAAGTGAGTTGTCATGAGGACCTAAATCACTTTTTGTTTTTATTTATGTTTTTGCCCTTCACATCATGCTAAAAAAAGACCCATCTTTCTTGCACATGCCAAGGGACACTAACTAAAGCTTCGGA
Organism: Tigriopus japonicus; assembly: GCA_010645155.1. Classification (NCBI taxonomy): domain Eukaryota; kingdom Metazoa; phylum Arthropoda; class Copepoda; order Harpacticoida; family Harpacticidae; genus Tigriopus; species Tigriopus japonicus. Next base: position 5,958,733 of record CM021315.1, on the reverse strand, counting down.
GCTCTAGTATTCCTTTCCTTACTTGTGGGATCCAAACACAGATAGCTTTAATATTCCATGAACTATTTGATAAGTAAAACAAAAAGCTATTTACTTTAATGAAGGAAGTTTTTAACCTCAGACCATTTAGTTCCTAGTCATGGAGTTGATCGCATATCCTCTCGCACATAAAAGTAGTGATTTAAATAATCAATGGAAATTGGCAACAACAACGAAGAACTCGTAATGAAAGCCTCCACTCCGAGGTATCCAGGTCTTTAGTATTTAGTGATCATTGGATCAACATTTTCAAATGGAGGGTTACTTCTTGACAGTCTTGGGTATAACTGAAAAAAATTGGCAGGTTCGTCTCATTGGCGACCTAAACTTGCTAAACTTGTTAGCCCAAGGGTGTCACTAGATGCAGAGCATTTACTTTTGGGTTTTGAGCTTGCCGCTTTTATTGATGGTATTGATGGGACCTTGTTGGCTAGGGTCCTTTTTGTATCAAAATACATCAACTAAGTTTTTTTGTCCTAACCAGTGATCTACGAAATAAGATATCGTCTGCCTCACTAATACTGTAAGGGGCACAAAATGGTGGTCTATTAACGTGGTTCTGGGAAATTTACTTTTGTATCAACAGTTTCGGCAGAGAAAGTACTCAAAACAAAAGAAAGATTAAATTTGCCGATAATCAGTTTTTGAGAGTACTTGTTTGGCCTCAAATGACGTTGCACCTTTTTTAAAAAAGTTTGAGCAACTTCAAAAACACTGCAACACTATCTAAAATGACGAACCATGAAGAAATTGTGCTCAAGAGCCATGAAAGCGAGAAAGACAAGAAATGCGTCTTAAAAAGGGCCATGGCCAAATGAGTACTCGCAGGAACTAAATATCAATCAACAATCGAAGCAAATTATTTAGCAAACAAAAGTATTGCAAATAATACTTTTGGAAGCAAGTAATTAACAACCCTCGAAAAGGGAGTTTTTCAAGCCCCTCCATGTAATATTGAACTTCATGGAAGATGAAATAGATTTGTTCCATTTGAAAGCACTAAGCCAGCTTCAAGAAGCACGTTAAAAGCAATGCCTTAGATCACATAGACCAGGAAAAAATGAGATCAAATATTGACTGGAAAACAGTCCAGTATAATATTGACATTAATCCTGGCGGAGCAATTGTTGTATTTAGGGTAAATTATGCCACTGGCAAGTTCCAACCACTTATCAAACAAACATACTGTGTAAATGAGGGACTTCAACATCAATAATAGATTGTGAATTGTCATTAAAATGAATGCAAAAACTTGCGTTGTTGAGGGGATTCAGGCCAAAAAACAAGCTTTTAATTGCATGATTTTAAACTGAAAACCGTGATTTTAAAACCCTGAGGAAATATTTGAAAGACCATAGAGTTACAAAGAAAGTTGCACAAAACGTTTTCCGAAAAGGGTTTCAGGAGCGGTTTGGCGTCTATCACATAGCTCTAAGCCTCTTTTCGACACACATTTTTTTCCATCTAGCGGTAGGAATGTGAACTAAAAATACATCATTCTTGGCTCGAAATCAGGGTGACCAATTTCGAGAAGTTATAAAAGATCAAAACTTGGCTGTTTCTCGCAAACTTTGAACAATAGTCCCAGATAACTTGTTAAACAGCGCCATCATCAATTGTCAATGTCATTTTGACGTTCTAAACGGGTCTACAATGTCAATTTTCTGGCGAAGATGAGTTGGGGAAAGAAAATTGGGCTCCCTGCTAGAAGTCTGTCAAAGGCCCTCCCCTTCAATCGCGATTGGAGAGCTTAATGATCCCAAGTCCGTTGATCCCGGTTAACAACCAATGATACGAACTTCCTCATGGTTGTCAGAGAAGTGGATTGTGCGTTCTCTCATCTTGTTTAGCAATATACTCGTGGGTCTCAAAACTCTCAAAGCCAAATGAATGGGCGTGCCATTGCCATTTTGAGACGTTAGATCTTCTTGTTAATTTGAGGATTCCCCTTGAGAATCCTTGAGACACCCGTGATAATCATCCTGATAGAGTAACGGACAAAGAAACAAGCTTGCCCGAGAATCGAATCTAAATCAGAGCACGGATTTCACCCCGGAAAGAGACGTTTGGGAAGGAAGGAAGCTCCGCTCACTCCGGATTGATCAGGAATGAATGATGAACCAAGAAGAAAAGTTAAAAGTAACAACGACTGCATGCAACCACCAATGAAGAGGAACAAGAAGCTGTTGAAAGATTCAACCCCCATCGCATAACTTTCCAACAAAAAAGTTTGTTCTAGGCCCAACTATATATTTGGTACATCTGTGGTTGAAATAAAGTTGTTGCCAATTGTGTATGGTTTATTACAGACATATTTATACACAAATATGGTTGCTAAGTGGCAAGCAACAGTAAGAAATTTCAAATGACCTTCATTAAAAACAGGAAAAAGACAAATGAGGTACTACCAATGAAACTACGGACAAGTGTTGGCTGCTCGCCTTTTGTCTAAGGGATATATCTTCGGTTTTGGAATGGTGTAACCGTTGTCTGTCAATTCATGGCAGGACGAGAGATACGATGGAACCCCAATGAGGTTGAGCCAAAGGGTTTGAAGCTGGAATATCACATCTTTAGAATCGTCCTTCAATGTTGTCGAATTTCCAAACGTCTCAGTTTCCTCCGTTTCCTTTTGTGTTCCTCCAAAATCGTAGTTGCCTGACGAGCGAGAAGTATTGCTTTCGTTTTCCTAGAAGAATAACAGAGTTCGTAAATTGTGCTTTTGCAAACTTAATGGCCTCTGAATGCTTTTGGCAAAAGGCCGATTCTATTTAGTAAGAACAATGATAATAATTAAAAGGATGAGTTAAGCCATGGCGGCTTATTGTGTATATAATTACAAAAGAAAGGAATGTAATTGTGGCAGAGTTTTACTACATGGCCAAATTTTGAATCTGAAGCAACAAAGGATGCTAAATTGTCGGGACCTTTGGAGAAGTAAACTCAGAGTTCTTTGCTTTAGAATAGCAATATCATGTAGTAATTTGAAAGGATATTGTTTATGGAGCAGCTTCGAGTAGACATTTGGATTTTATTTGAGGATAATGGGAGTTTTTTTTTCATAAAGCGAAGTTGCAAAATTGCGTCCAAAAACCATCATCATGAGCAATTCATACCAAAAAAGCCTAGGAATGTTCAACTGTCTCTCAAATTGAATGTGACTTTGCCATTTTTTATGAAGATGTGCTTAATAAACAATTTCTCTAAAAGGCTCCTATTTTTTGACGAGGTCTTGAATTCAATTAGCAATAAAAGAAGAGATTCGCCGTCAACTTGTTCTTCATGAAGTTCTTGTTATCCAGTCATCAAATTGCAGCAAGGCCATTATTCTATTATCAGGGCCTTCCACATTCATCCCTTAAGTGGGTTCAATTAAAGGTTCAATTGAAAGGTTCATGGGATTGAGTTTTGGAGAAGAAAGAGAATTGAGCCTAAAGTTAACCTAGCACTAAAAAACAAGCAAAGAAATCACATCCGACATTAAGACTCCCTTTTATCAGCAATTTGTGTAACATATGTATTTATCCAACAACATCATCAAACCTAATCATGGGATAAATGTTGAAGGTAACGGTAACAAAAAATGACTGCTGTTTATGCGATTCGTTGACTTCATGAAAAGAACTTCATGAAAATAAATCATGAGGAACATGTTGACAGTGAATCGCCTCCTTTTATTGCTAATTGAATTCAAGACCCCGTCAAAAATAAAGCCACTTTGAGAAATGTTTAAAAACAAAAGTTCTAGATGAAAATGTGATTAGAATTATTTGTAATCATTGATGTTGTATATCATTCAAAGCCCCTGATTCTACCTTGCCGGGTTTTAAATGGAAAACCCTGTATTAACACTTTTCTGAAAGTACAAGCTGAAGTTCTAAATATGATTTTTAAATTTCATCATTCTCTGTCGAAGCAACTAAAACAATGAAAGATTAAAAGCGACTAAGCACTGCCCTTTGCACATGCATTGCTCAGGGTAGTTGTAACGAAATTGTAAAGTTGTGAACGTACGTACAATGATTCGTGCCTGCTTTCGCAAAAGTAACGAAAAACGGTGCCATTACATTTCAAAAATGCTGTACTTGTGACACAAAACTTTCAAAACTCGTTACCAAAAGTACTAATTCCTATTTTTAGTTTTACGGTGGACTTGCTGAAGTAACTTTTAGGCCAAACTTTGAAGTACAAGTATCGGTGCAATTCTTCATTTGGCTTTACAAGCGTCTTGGGAGGTCTTTCCAAGAGTTTGCACATCTACGAAGTCAGACTCCTCTTGAACTAATTTTCCCATCATGTCAATCAATACCTTGTTATTTTTCTTAGTTGTATTAAGACAGGGAGGATTTTCACAATAAGGGCAAAATGACAAATTCGATCGCGTTTTGATTATGATGGTGGACCGACAAAGCTTTCGGCCGAAAATTCAAATCAGTTATACTGTACACTTAAGCAAGATTTTCACAAAAACATATTTCATAACTCTTTAGAAAACACTTTGTTTTTCGTTCATCGTCTATAATAACATGTAGTAATTCTTATGAAATATCAAGTCTCCATCTTTACCCAAACCTTAAGCCCCAATGGAGGCCATCGTAAGGGTTACGAGACAAACGGCACAAATTCCAGAGGAATGAGTGAAAATTGAAGTCATAGAATCCGGCGTGTTATCGTGCGAACTATGCAATCATTAGGTTCGATGAAAGAAAAATATCAAACAACGGTTGACTGTGAGTCTTTTGAAATATCTCTTTTTCATTATGTATTATTATTAATCAACAGACATTTTTCTTACAAAAAGGGATTTCTACCCACAGCGTGGCAAGAAACAACGCCGTTTGTGAAAGCAATGATGCGACTGATACGTTAGTGCTACGATCATTGTCTTGGACAAGAAATCCAAGCCAATCATGAACATCAAAACTGAACAACACAAAAAAATGAAAAATTACTCACCCAGTTAATCTTGTTTGATCCATTCCGTGAAGTTCCAATCCCGGGTCTTGGATTTGTGGAAAGGTCTTGTTTATGGAACTCTTGAAAATGACATTCGCTTGCAGTCCGGACTTCAAATCTAGATACGGAGTCGAACATCCAATGCGTCAATATTTTGGATGACTTGGACAAACAGGTGGCCTCAGTTGGAACAACGGTGGACTCTGCAATTCATTGGCTTATTTCAGTGCGAGTGGTCAGATTTTGCAATCTGATTCTCCTGCTTTAAAGAGCAGCATAGGCTTAGTAACACCTTGTGCTTTCAAGAAGAATCCCAAATTCGCAAGTTTAGGTCCAGCACTTCTTGCTCTTCAACGCAGTTCATGATGAACCTCGTCAAAGTGTCGATATCACCTGGTACCCGACCTGATCCTCCTTATGAAAGAGAGAGAGGCAATCATAAATATCACTTTATCATCATTACTATTATCATCATCATCTTTTTTTGTTACCAATAAGCAGCATATGAACGTACCTGACCTGAACATGTTTGTATGGCCGGTCCCATTACCATTAGAGCTTGGAATTTTGAAGCTGGTGCAACAAAGCATGATATGCCCGAACTCCAGCATTTGAGACCAAGATATCACCATCGTCATTATCGCCGGCCGATCGATGAATGCAGCCACTCTTTCATACGGATCCAGAGAGAAAGAGAGTGCCACCACCCATCAATGGCAATGATCACGACAATGTCCCCATGACATTGGCAGATCCATTTTTGAGGCAACAATTAATATGAACCACCAATGATCATTTCTACCGATAAACAGACAGACACCGGGCTTGTCTTTATCTCACCATGAACAGTGAGCTAAAATAATACGGCTTATTAAGAGTGAGGAGATGGGTTGCCGACCCCGACCGTTGCATTTCAAGACAGCCGCAGATGGACCGCAGTGTAACTTCACCTCCCGGTTCTATTTGATTGATCAACATTGGGCAGGGAGCCCAACTTTTTTTCTCGACTCATCTTCGCCAGAAAATTGACATTGAAAACCCATTTAGAACGACAAAATGACATTTAAAATTGATGATGGCCCTGTTAACATGTTATCTGGGATTATTGTTCAAAGTTTGAGAGAAACAGCCAAGTTTTGATCTTTTATAACTTTTCGAAATTGGTCACCCTGATTTTGAGCGAAGAATGATGTATTTTTAGTTCACATTCCTACCGCTAGATGGAAAAAAATGTGTGTCGAAAAGAGGCTTAGAATCACATAGCCCAGAGTACTCCTACGTCAGGGGTCGGCAACCGTCTTTAGGTCAAGGCCCACCAATTTGCCTACATGTTGTCAAGGGCCCACTAAACAGACGTCGGTAGATCCAGGGGCCCACAAATGAACAATCAACGAGCTTTGAGCCGACGAGCACAGTACCATGGATGGGCGCGGGCCCACTATTTTGGCCTTCCCCATGGCCCCTGGGCCCACTAACGACAACCCTTGGGCCCACCAGTCAACGACCCCTGTCCTAAGTTATTCGAGCTTGATGAAACAAGTTTTTTTCAAGAGCCGTTAACTTTATATATATTATACTATATACATACTCTATACTATTATATTATTATATACACGATACTGTAGCTTGATCAGCTAATGCAAAGTCCATCCACGAATAACAAAAGCTCTTTCAGGAGAAATAAGAGCCATCCAAGAAGCACTGGAATCATGGAGTGGGAGGCTAGTAATGAGAATAATGATTTCCGGTAAGAGCAATTCAATTACGTTCGTCTGCAAATGAGACCTTGCATATGTTGACAAGAATACGTATTTCAATTTTCAGCTCAATCGAACGTCGGAGACAAAAGTTATGCTCTCTCAAAGCTCAGTGCAAATCCTAACGAGAATGAATGAACTAGCCCTTTTGTGGTGATTGTTTTACCACAAAAGGGCGAGTTCATTCATTCTATGCTCTCTTCAGTTCTTAAGTTTGAGAAGTCATAACTTTTCACTCCGGCATTCGATTGGGCTGAAATTTGAAATGTGTGCTCTTCTCAATGCAAGCCAGGTCTCATTTGCAGAAGAACGCAAATGGTTTGTTTCTGCTGGAAATCATAATTCTCATTGCTAGCCTCTCACTCCATGATTTCCGTGCTTCTTGAGCCATCATGCAGGAGCTCTGACAAAAAAATATGCCAAAACATTAAAGAATTTTGGTGAATATGAGCCTGATTCTGAACCTTCTGTTCCCAACGTTGAGGAAGTAAGATCAAATTTAAAAAGTACATCCCTGTAAACCTGGTCAAATAAATTGAGGAACTTGGTATCAGAAATTTTAAAAAAATCTTACAACTTGTTGGCAACGGAAAGAAGATCATGTGTAAAGATGTTTTAATTCACTTTTTAAAAATCTATTTTTTCCCGAGTGAAACTACACTTAAGCATGATTTTTTTCTACTTTGTCCTTCTATGCTTCCACTATATTTCCAAATCCCCTCAACAACTGTATTGCTTCTCTCCAACGAATATACTTTTATGCCTGTTTAGCCAAATAGCTACGATCGTTGGTAAAGTCTAGAACCATGCAATTATCCAAGGATAACTAAAGCCGTGGATGCTTCGGCTCCTAGCAAAAGCCATTTTTCGAACCCTGTGCCAGACAGAGAAAAAGCTAGTTAAACCAATTATCCGGTTGGTAATTTAAAGTTCATATGCTTACAGGGTGCACCACTTAAAATCGGACATGAAAAATTGATATTTTGAGGGAACTGAGCCGTCGAATCGAAAAGCACGTGTTACAAATGATGTTGATTGCAACAATATCTAGCAAATCTATTACTAAGTTTTTGGACAAAGAGGCCCTTGCTTTCAATCACGGTCTTGAATCTCCTCTCGGCATATGAGCAAATGATCCGCACCTACTCTGCTGGAATTTTAGTCCATGCAGCTTTAAAGGCTGCAGCCAAGGAAGCCACATTTTTTAAATATTTACTCCCCACCTTCTTCTCCAGAATGGCCTAACAAGTAAAGTTCTTGGATTAAGATCTGAAGAAGGCTTGAAGCAATGGTCCTCACAGACAAGCCTTGGCAACCAATCTTTTTACGAGCATCTTTCTTGGTTGACTTTTTTTCTTGCTGAAACAACTAAAGTCCCCTCAAAATCCCTTCAAAATAGTAACAAGTGATTGGCCTATGAGCTAGATTTTGAAATTGGCGTTGCTGGACTTTATCAAACCTCTGTCCGATTTTAAGTGGCGCACCCTGTAATTTCAACTTGATTGACTGCAATTGGTGTTAGTTGCTCGCTTTGGCTGGTATGTCCTGCACTGCGCCTGTTGCAAATTTCGAGACGTCTCGCAAATGGATGAACGTATCATACTGAAATTCAGCAAATGACATTCTTCAATGCTTGTCGTATCAATCTTATCAATACATAATCATTTACCTGAATGGAATTCGATTTATTAAAAATCCCCAGCTGAACGCCTGAGCGGAGAACTCCATGTCTTACGATTTCCTTGAATAATCGGAACATAAAGGCGAGTTATCGATGAGAGTTATGGTTTCCAGTAGGAAAGAATCCATTGCGTTTCTCATGATTCCTCACGACGCATTTCAACTTTCAGCTGAATCGAATGTCGGACTAAAAACTTATGCTTTTGTAGTTACATCCTACTACCTAATTCAATTTGTGCAGATTATTAAGTGAGCTTTTAGGAAGATTTTGACTCCGACGTTCGACTGAGTTGAAATGAAACAGAAGCAAGGTCTCATTTGCAAAAGAAAGCAAGGGATTTATTTGCTCCCATTGGAAATCATTAGACTTACCTCTTGGTTCTCAGTCCCGAGAAATGGAGTGATTCATGCTAAAATGTAAGGTATAAAGCATTGCACTGACATACAGGTCACTTACTTTTCGGGTCTGCTAGATACCAACCAATCTCTAATTCAGTCATTTTGTTGTCAAGTTTTAGGCTCACTTAATCTGAACTTCGAAATGAGTCCTTGAATATTGAACGCTTGTTAAGATTTTGCTCTCATATCATTAGTATTTAAGACCACTTGAACTTTTAGAAATAAAAATAATATCTTCTTTCAATTAACCCTTGAAAAAGAGGGATTGACATTTCAGAACTTTTTAATACCATTTTCATTAAAAATTTAAGCTAAACATTACTTCTTAAGTACTCTTTCAAATATTGAGAGGATATGTGCTTCCACGCTACATGCAATGATTATCTTATTACACGTATTTTGGATCCCGTTGCAGACCGATGCCAATTCAACGAGACCAGCTTTTTGAGCCTCTCCAATTACTCAGCAATCCAATACCACGATCAAAAAAATGCCCCCAACGGCAACGAATCACAATCAAGTCAATCTCAACAGAATTCTCAGAATAGAATCATCTACAATTTGAACCAACGCTGCCAATCAAAACTGGGTGAGTGGTTATATGCATCATCAACATTACAAAAAAGGCATTTCTTCCCTTTCCTTTTTTGAGTGATACAGTCTGATTTTCACTGAATGTTAAAACTTTACTGATGTCTTCCTAAGCAAAATACTTGAGGAAAACTCATTGGATAAATAACGCTTTCGAAATCCACCGATTTTTTCAAACAAAAACAAAAAACAAACATTCATCTGTATTGTGGTAGCTGGTAATTGGTAAAATCGTAATATAGTAAATCAAGATTTGGACTTAAAAACTGATCAGTTAATTTTTCAAATTATTAATCAAGATTTGGCAAAGTTCAAGTTTTTGGGTTATATGAAAATTTTCAATATTTTTCGGCCATTTTTGCTCAATTTTTTCGTCAAAATTTAGCAAAATTCAATCATTTTTGGGCGTTGGGGGAAATTTTCAATTTCTTAAACAATTGAAATAATAGACTCTTCACATTTAGGCTTCTTGACTTGAATATCTATTTGCATATAATAACATCGATATTTATCTGTTCTTTTTTGTTTATCAAATTACATTTCTGGTTTGTTTGCTCTGGCACTTGACAATCTAGTATCAATAATGTAACAAGTAGATGGTTTTAACCTACATTTAAGCTTCTTCCAGTGATTCTTTTGACTAAGCATACTACGTAAAAACAAAAAAGTGACCTTTTGATGCAGGGGACATTTCTCCAAAAAAAGATTTTTATGGCAGAAACAACTCTTATATAACGAGCAACCCTAATTGGCAACTGGTGATAAAACTAACATTTCTGTCACCCCTAAGAAAGCTAGTCAAGTCAATGGGGAAATGGAAAAAATGCTTGACGTGATTGCAATTTCTTTTGTTCACGATTCCCCTTTTTGTTGCATTTAAATGCACCTTCAGCAAAAGAAATCTTTTGATTAATTTTTTGGGGGAAATTTTCATTATCTTGACAAGT
>CM021315.1:5936074-5946607 GCA_010645155.1 Tigriopus japonicus | reverse complement strand
TCAAATTATCGTCCCAAACAGCTTCAATGAAACTTGAAAGAATATAGTAGTAACAAATAGGAGTGAGTTAAATGAGGTAATAACCTTTAAATCCATACTTTTTCGCCATCAGGAATTTCAGCAAGTTTGCTTCCCTCAAAGGCTTGCAAAGTTTCTTGTGGTGCCACATCAGTTTGGAAATAAGAGTTCGGATACGTTATATTCATCAAGGAAAATTGTTATTCTCTGATCAGCTCATATGTAATTGTTTTTAATTGTGTAGAAAAGGTAGAAGGTCAGTAAGATGGTTACAAAAGCTCTACTAAAGTCGCTTTGTTTGGTGAAAATGGACTTTGAAGAAAATTCGCACGTCTTGCCATTTAATTGTTCGAAACTTCCAATCAATTAAATCGTTATGAAGCATTGTAAGAAGGGAATAAGTCACATCAATATTCAAAGTTAATTAAAAACGTAAAATTTGGAAAACTTTGACCGTTTTGGTGTTTTTCAAAAATTCTTCAGGGCCCCCACTTTAAGAACCGCTGTTTTAGAGGATCAGCTTCTACATATTCCTGACGAAGACTAATGGGCAAAAATTGAACTTTTAAATTGAAGTGAAGGAGCCCGATAAAGATGAGAGGAGGACTTCATTGTTAGAACTACCCTCGACTCCTTAGAATTTGGATCTCAAATTTTGGATCTCAGAGCACAAGTAAAACCTCCACGGTCGCTACAGCTAACCTCAAATCCTGGGTTAGGACAGAGCCCATGAACCCTCTTGAAAACATACAGTATCAGATACCTTTCATACCTTCTCTGAGTACTGTACAGCCCTAACTTTTGGAGTCTCTCCCAATACAAGAGCTCTCTCATTCCTATGATGTTCCTTGTGAAACATCTTTGGACCTGTTTGACCTTTTGCAAACCAGCCGAACTCATTGGAGCCCAAATGGGGGAAGCATATTCAAGATGAGGCTGAACTATCGACCAGTGCAGATTAAGCATTGTAACACTATCTCTGGACTTGAAAGTCTGATAGATCAAGCCACATGTTTGAAACCACTTACCCACGCACGCTCTCTTCTCAAAAAGCATCCTTACTTTAAGCCCATTAGAAGTAGGAACGTCATAATTCATTAGACGACGAAAGCAAACTTTAATGTATGCACCTGTACTTTTTAAGTTATTTTAGCCCCAAGTTAGCTTTATTGTCTCCTTTGTCATAATTACCATTAATTTTTTTTGGGACTCTAATCTAAAACAACGCTTTACATACTAGTAGTTACCTTGAAAACGCTAAAATCAGAAGTAACTTGTCATTCGAACAATGAAGTATTCACTTGATGTGAACTTAACTCGATGATTAAGCAAGATTGAATAGCAATGGGAGAGGGTTTGTCTGCATGGGGTAAACACTTGAAATATTGTAAAGTTGAAAATTCAAATCCAAAAATGATTTCCTTCATTTTCGATTCAAAGATCTAATACCACTCCGTTCTTCCATGCACTATACAGTCCATTCAATATTCAATGTTTTCGAATTATCATTTTTAACATTTGTTCCAGAGGCGTAAGGTTTTTCTCATTAAAAATTTGACTCCTCAATTGCTAGTATTTCTAGCAACGAACCACTTATTAGTTAATCAGTTTCTATCACCATTTTTCAGCAATTGTCTGGGTTAAAATCAATATTGTTGCGAGTTTGATCTGGTTGGTAGCGACAAATCAAATCATGTAATAATCTGAGGGTTCAAGTTCACCTTGATGAAAAAAACTTCCTCCATTCTTGAATGACATTATGACCATGCTCTCCAAACTTTTCCATCGTTTTTTCTATTCTAAGTAAAAATTTGCCCTTTGGCATCAAGTTCAATTGTCGTTGTAAAAGCAGGAATTAGGAAATACATTGGTTTTTTCTTGGTAATAGCTAATCAAGATTTAAGTCTTGTATTGTTTGGATTCATAAATGGAATCTAAAGTTTCATTAAATATATGAGAACGAAGAAAGAAAGCGGTGCACGAAAAGCAATGAAATCGGTAACAAAAAACAAAAGCAAAACAGATGTGTTGCAAAAAAAAGCGGAAAGAGAAGCCTTGTTAACAGCGATGGATGTCCAAAAGATCGGCATAGCCTAGCAATCTCATGATATAATGACAAAGATGTACATCAGATTGTAACACACACCAATCAAGAAGTGTTGGTGCATTGAACTAGACAAAAAAAGCCCATGAAGCAAATCAACACTTGTAGAAGTACCAATTGTTCGTGATAGAAGTAGGGGAAAAAATTCCAATATGTGAATGATGGACACATAAAAATGACGAAAGGTGATTTGAAATGCAAGCTTAGGTTATTTTAACGTGTTTCCTTGATTGCCTTAAAAGCAATGTCTATTTTTTACTTTTTTGTTACCCTGTTATTACTGGAGGAACTTAGGACTGAATGTTATCAGTTTTTTCTTGTGCAGTGAAATGTAACATTTTCATTCTTTGTATAAACGTAAACCAATTTATCAACTTCTTGAATTTGAATAATTCAATTTGAGGACATCATATTCGAGCAGTTACAGCTTATTTTTCTTTCAAAGAACTTGATGTTGTAACAAAGCGGTCAAGTATGTGCCATTTCAAGGAATAAAAGACTTCCGAGTAATTGAATGGCTCGGTTGTTGTTCCAAGTTTTCCAAGAGATTTGTCCTCATGACAAATAGAAAAACATATCCCAATAAAAAAATCGTACTAAGATGGACACAATAACATGTACCAGAGAGCTTCTCATTGTACAAACTAGCAAGATGCCACGCTTGCAAACAAAAAGAAGGCCTCATTTCCCCCCAAAACTTTTCGTAGAAATATGACAAGGATTTTTTAAAGTTTGAATGCAGGCCAAGTGATTTCTAATTGTTTCAAACAAACATCTTGACTTCTGATCAGAATTTGAAGTTCTGATGTTTCAAAATCCTGGAATCATAAAGTTGCTGAATAGGACATCCACAGAGGTTGCTTAATGGAGACTTTTAAAACCTACCACTGGCCGTAAAACTGCTGTCATTTGTATTTTGGCGGGTATTCAAAGAGTTTATGTTAGTGAAAACGATCAATATTTTACCTAAGGATTCCTTGGCTGCAATTGGGTTTATAATATCCAAAATTCAATTTTTGGTGATTGACTAAAAGGCACTTAAACCAGCCTTATGCTATAGCAAAAATAGGACTTTACAGTGATTTTATCATAAAGGGGCTTATTTGTTCAATTGGTTCCAAAGAATTATTTCGGAATTTCAAGACATTTCCCATAGAGCGAGATTAAATATCAATGTTTCATTTAAGGTTATTAATGATCTTGTACGTCTCATTTTCTAGCCAATAAATTGAGCATATTATCAATCCGGTTTTTACGGACTCCATTCTCGATCGCATATTCGAGAACTTTAAGACTCCAAACTCGTTATTTTTTTCAAATTCAACCTAAAAATGTTCAACATTTTTATTTAAGGTGAAAGAACAAGTTCAATAAGAATTAGAATCAAAAATCGGGAACAAATTGTTTCCGACTGAAAAGCTAAGACCAAAAGTTTTGGTGGATTATGCTACAAGTTAAGGTGAAATAAATCTTAAAAACTTGTTGTTTTAGACCATTTATAGCTAAAAAGTTGTTTTTAGCTATTAAACGATTTGGAAGGTAAAAGTCAGAGTAATTTGTACAAATAGAATGCGAGTTTGAGAGATATATATTTTTCTTTCTTCACATGGAAATTAATTAATGTTCTACGCAAACGCGTACAAAAACACAATCTACAAAATCTTAAGATCTAGGCCCGTATTCTCAACTCGTACTTTGTGCTTGAAGTCTTACTTCAAGCACCAGGTTACTATTAAGAAGTAGAAGTTCAAGTACCAAGTACGAGTTGAGAATACGGGCCCTGGAACATTCATAAATAATTGCTCCAATTCCACCGATGTCATGAAAAAAACAAGCAGGTTAATCTATAAATTTTTTCCGCTGTTTTTCCGCCACGGCCGCAGCTAGGGCTGCTCCTCGACCACTTCCATCCTCTGACAAAACCATTTCAAATTGAATGCAATCGGACACCAGTCGTCGAGTAGCTGATCTCATACGTCGATCCAAATGGGGATGAAACTTGTACAAAGACCCATCCATACCCACGGTCACCCTGCGTCTGGCAACCTTATTAATAAGGCTGGCCACACCAGCTCCGGCTAGATAGGCAGCTCTTGTGCTCACACATTCACAAATGTAACGGACCACTTGGAGATCGAAATCAGTGGCTACTGAGATATCAAGCTCCAACATGACTTGTTTGATATTGGTGAAAGTACTTCGGGTAGGGTCTGCCTCTATCTCAGAAATGTATTTGGTCGGAAAGCCACCAGGCACACTTAGTAATGTTTGCGCTTCTCCATCGAAGAGAATACCAAGCTCAATAGCATGGACCAGGATGTACCTTGTGAGTTCACCCAAGTACATGCCACTTATGAGTTTCTCATAGACTTGTTTGCCAGGGTTCAGGGAATTGGAGTCCATGTCATGATCATACCGAGTGCGAATGATGTCCAGAGAACCGGTGTTTCCAAAAGCTCCCCACTCAGTGTTGATAACGACAGATTTACAACCTCGAGGTCGTGGACCTTCATATAACTCCACGTGGTTCATATCTTCAACGTACGAAGCGTTGGTGCCTGTTCCCAAAATGATCCCTATGGCACACTCTGGTCTTTTATAAGCACACGCTAGAAGACATCCAGTTGTATCATTTAGGATAGCTTCCACTTGAATGTCCAACTCTGGACGTTTGTTGATGGATCGCTTTAGAAGAGTGACCACATCTTGACCCTCGACCCCAGCGTTCTTGTATCCTTTGGTCCAGTGAGTTAATTCTGCCCTGTCGAGTTGTCTTTGTCGCGTTGGAAAGCTGAAGGTGAATCCGAGATGATACTTTCGTCCATGAAGATCGTGATCTTTCATAAATTCAACAAGGCAACCGGTCATGAAGTCAAAAAGATCTTCGCCTGGTCCCAGCATTAGTTTTTGGCTGACCTAAAAGGAAATAAATTGGTCAAAGCATTACAAAACGCAGGTGGCAGAAGATATTTTCTCATGGAGAGTAAAAAAACGGGGTGGGATTGACGGCTTCTTCATCTCATATTTGGAAAAACAACTACATATAAGTTCAAGGAGACCAAACGTAAGCTTCACTGCCCTGCTAAAAACCTATAAAGTAGGGCTTAGAAAAATAAGTTATCATTATCACGTTGAATTCAATCTCAAGAGCCCTTAAACTCTGACAAACGATTTAATTCATGAAGTCTCTCAAGCGGGGAAATCAAAGAAGGCCATACTCTTCATTCACAATCAAATATTGAACAACGTTAAAGGCAAGGAGAGGGGTAATTTGTTCTATGCATAAGAGTCCTTTAAGCGCAACCAGTGAAATAGAAAAGACGTACAACCTTTAAACTTTTTGAAGTTTCTGTTCGTGTGTGTCCAATATACATTGAGAAGTTCGAAAATGGGTCGGATTTTTGTGTCAGGGTTCAATTTTTGGAGTTGTATTAGTACGGCGACCTCCCATTCTTATGTATTGTGACCCCTCCCAGTCAGCTGTTCGTGAAAGGACCGTATAATGTTTCAAAAAATCAGCAAGACTGCAAGTCAACACTGACATGTTTGTGCTGATCAACACAGATCGTAGCTGTATTCACGTGCAGATGACATTTAAAGATATTTCGAATGAGAGAACGATTTCATGAACTTGCATTTTGATTGCAACAGTTGTTCAGAAAAATGACCGTTTGGTCAAAATGACACTTTATGCAGCATTGTTGGTTAAGGATTTTAAGTCATGGAATAAATTGCAAGCTATAAAGTAGGCAAAAGTCAGCCCTCCCTTTTAAAGAAAAATAACTTTTATGCTGAAAAGGGGAAGAGAACCTTCCAGTTGGTCGCTGAAAGACTTAGCCTTGGATATGATGTTCACAATTTCTTGTGGGCATTTGAGATAAATACATCTGTGCACAGATTAAAAGTACATCGTAATGGTCTATCTTCTAAACGAGAATTGAATCCTTTGAATGCTAAGAAAATAATCCATTTGCTTTGATGATTTTGATGCAAAAGAAATACTCTCAGTAAAGTGAATGTGAAACAGCTCGACACCCTTACTTCATGTTTGCAAGCCTTCATTTTCACTGATCTGGAACCAGCTTCGAGTTCCACAAGAATGACTCGAAAATTGGTTCCTCCAAGATCCAACGCGAGATATTGTCCACTCTCTCGTCCCGAGGGAATCTCATGGACATAGGTCACGAAGCTTTTGACATTGGCTGTTCGATTGGTGGCTTTCCCTAATCCCCGATTGACCTCATCCAGCATCCGCTTCTCAATGTGCATCAAATGAGCGTCCGTCAGATGGAATTTCGAAGTGATCTGCTCCAAAATCCGTATCTGTTTGGCTTCCTTCGGATTTGTGGGTGACGGCAAACATGGAAGAGCAAAATCATCGACCTCTTCATTCTCTTCTTTGAACTCTTTGATGGGAAATGGTTGAATGAGATGCTCTGCATCGGGTTGCCGTAAAATCTTGCTTCCCATATGAGTACTTGAGCCCGTGTAAGTAAAAGATAGCGACCGATTTCTTCCCTCAGTCTTTAGCATGATTATTGAACTTTAATGTCCACTCGTTAAGATCTTGATGTCAACTGGGGTGAAGAAAAACTAGATTTGATCATGTTTCAAAGGTCAAGATGTGTTTGGATTTTAATTTGACATACAATAAATCCAAGAATTTTGACCCATCATCCAATTCCTGAGAGAGTTTTGTTTATCTTTATAATGTTTTGCAGAAATTCTCGACCTAATGGTCCAACTTGGTGATTGGGATGATTGGATTCAATAAGAGACTCTTTAAATGATAGCATAGTTTTGACAATTCATTTTAGACACGGGATGATCAAGAGTATTTAACTTTTTGGCCATTTTTCTGCTTTAGAACTTTTGAACACATTTTTGACATTTGAACAAGGTTGTTTTTTGGCCATCCTAGTAATATAAATTTAGCATTCTTAATTATATGCCTTCATCAACCTCTTTGACCTCTTTGTGTCGCTATCTAACCTCCAGGAAACCAATGGGCTTCGGTAGTTGCCGAAAATTTTATATCGTCCAGCTCTAAACATTTTCTATCGAGGTAGAGTGCAGGTCTCAAACGATAATTCGGATGGTTTGCTACTGTCACAAATATGACAAAATAAGGGTTCAATGAATAAGATGTTTTGTTTGAAATGTACTCATGGTAGAGGCGAATTTCATTTCAAGACATACTGCACAGTGCACACGGCCCCATTGAAGAAACGTTTAATCCCACTATTAGAGTTCCATTCAGCAAGATTCTCTGTTATTTGTTTGACACATTCTGAGAATCGGATGGAACTTTTATGTTGATTTCCAGGTCAACTAAATTTCAGGAAGAGTCTGGAAAATGTTAGAATTCCCGTTTTGGGACAAAATTTGTTGCTGCAATTCAAATGGGGCAAATATCGAGAAGTTGAAACCATTGAGTTTCTGGGCAAAACAACTATTTGACATAAAAGGCTACGCAATAGCTCCATAGTTTCAACATTAAATACTAATTTACGGGAATATGTAGGAGCTGATCCTCTAATAGCTTTTAAAGCAGGGTTAGATAATTTTTTTAATACTACTCCTTTTCAACCCACTATAGATCTGCCAAAAGTAATTCGTTGGTACACTAAATTTCAAATTAATTGTTTAAATTATTTAATTTTTGATTTATTTATGATTTATTTTTGCAGGGAATCACATTCCTTGCAGCGGTATTAGAAAATCCGCAACCAACCCAAAAAAAATTGCTAGGACCCAGATTATTTTGCAATGGAGCAGAAATTCTAGACGTTTCAAAGAGTAAGGTCATCAGACCAGGGTTGGTCGGGGGGATTTTCCCTCCGAAAAGAGTCCCGTTTATTCACCTTAGAATAAACGGGATTTTTCTTCAAGTAGTAAAAGGGATAAACGGGATTTTCCTACTTTTCAAGCTTTTTTCCTAGTTTTCAAGCTTTTTTCTACTTTTCAAGCATTTTTTCCCCACCTTAAAAGCAATTTTTTATTACTCTTCAAGCATTTTCCTCTACCTTAAAAGCAATTTTTCCTATGTTTCAAGCATTTCTTCCTTATTTCTATAATTATTCACAAATTTCCGTAAGACTATATTTCCCACAAAATCTCACTTTTTCCATTAAGTCCCACACAAAAATTATTTCCATTGCTACAATGAAAACTCCTAGGTTTTTAGCTTTTATTTGTTTGTGTTTCCGAAGTCAAAACACAGATTTGCAGCTGCAATCTGATAAAGGCTGTCTGCTCTGCAGGAATATTGTATTGTTTATTGCTTAGACACTCAAGCACTCCCAAAGGTGCANNNAATGTTTACCTGCATGACTGATTAAGAAGAAAATGGGGGCGGTGTAGGGGAACAAACTGAAAAACACTTTTAAACTCCAAAATATGTTAACAAAGTCGAATTGAAATGGAGATGCTGGCCAAAACGAGTCCAAACCCTGCGCAGACGATTGAGGATCTGGGCAATGACCTTGCAAAAGGCACAGATATGGAGATTTTAAGGAAGTTCTGCTTAGAGAAAGGAAATGCAGAGATAAAGTGCGCGTTCAAAAACATTGAAGACGGCATAACGGCCCTTATATCAAAAATGACGTCGACTCTTCGCGATATGAAGGAAGGACAAGTCGGAATCAGCAAAAAAATGGATAAAATCGAGACTTTGTGTCAACATTTGTCTAAATCCCTCAACAACGAAAAGAAACAACGACTAGTGTCCGAGTGCTTTGCTCATAAAACCACGGTTATGATCAGGGGCCTCGATGTCAATGTCAATGCCAAAAACGAAAAACGCCAGGAAACTACACAGGAAACCCGAAAGCAAGTGGTCGAACTAATGGATCTTCTTAAGATGGATAAAGCTGAAGCAGGTATCTTAGACGTATATCGTTTAATACAAAAGACAATAAAGATGGCAAATGGAAACGAAATCCTTACCAACACCGTCAAAGTAACATTTATGACAACGCGAGGAAAGACGAACATGTATCGAGCTTTGGCAAATAGTGGACAAAGCCACTCGGACATTCAAGTACAAGATTTTATCCCGCGTGATCTACTTGAGAAGAAAAAAAGCCTTGACAAACTAGCAGCAAAATATCGAAGAACCAACAGGGATATGACAACCAGGATTACTTGCCGAAATGGTGATGTAAACCTCTATACGAAGAAGAAAGGAGAAAACAAATTCGAATTAGCTGATTTGAGGGCAATGAAACAAGGAGATATTGGACAATCAAATGAAAGAGACAACAATGATGGCATAACATTGTCTGAGAAAAACAATGCAGAAGACCGGATCAGAAAACCCAAGAGGCAAAGAAATGATATGGAAGTATCAACAGTTGCGTGCCAGTATTCGCAATCTTTGAACTGACAAGGCAAAATAAAAAATTATGCTTTCATTATGTTTGTAATACCTGCTGCAATCCGTGATCAACATGTGTTTTTCTTCACAGACTTATATGAGACCCAACTGACCCTCAATCTACATTGAATAGCGCCCGTGGACCACCTAAAGGACTTTCATCAACCATGAAGGTAGTAGCGTTGTTTGCCTTATTTGTCCTGTCACATCTAGCCCGCACAGAAAGAGAGAAGGTTGTACTTCATGAGCATGACTTTTACATGCTAGAAACGACGGTTGACCTGTCATGGATGATTCAAACCTGTGAGGCGATGTTAAGAAATGCTAAAAAGTATCGTTCTTTAAAGATCCAACGTTCAAATGGCGCGCCCATACTAGAACATGACATTGCAACCAGAGTAACACATACTATCGACGAAGTAAGGGAACTATCTGAGCATGACTTTATAGTCTCCGATTACATTGAGAATGTTGACCGATCAAAGGAGGAAGAAGACGCTAGGCAGCAGATTGAAATTGATAAGTACTTAAAAACTTTGAACTTCAATGTCGATGCACCTAAACGTGACGGCGACCACTTCGCTGGGTTCATCAATGCCCTCAAAAGAGAAAAACGATCATTGGACTTCTTGGGTGAGGCTTGGCACTGGTTGTCAGGTTCACCAGGGCCTACAGAGTATTATATGCAAGAGCGCATGAATGAAAAAATGAAAATAGCTCTACTCCAGGAAAATAAGATAGACGAGAAAATGGCAGCTGACATGAACATGTACAAGACTGAAATCGAACAAAAGAACTTACCGCAATGATGCCTGAAAATGATAATTTTGTAAAATATCTAACAACAAATCATGGTCAAACATTTACTTTAAAATTGGTAACTTCAGAGCATATCTCTGAATTGATGATAGATGAGCTGGAAAATAAGAGAAGTTCCTCTTTTGATGAAATATCGAATTGGCTACTGAAAAAAATAAAAAATGTAGTAAACCTGCCTTTGAAAATGATTATCAATAATTCAATCAAAGAAGGA
>CM021315.1:5828234-5928278 GCA_010645155.1 Tigriopus japonicus | reverse complement strand
AATAGTTTCATATTGTAAAATGCCAAATGCCATGGATAACAGTTTTTCTCTTTTAGAACATGTTCTACTATCAAAACAGAAACAAAAAAACATTTAGCTATTTGATGACCAGATGCTAAATTTCCAGATTTCAGATTATTAATGAGTAGTCTTAATCTCACATTCATTCCTTGGAGTAAAAGTAGAACGGGTGAATTGCTTTAAAATCAATACTTCAGGTTTCTAGATTTGTTAGCTCAAGTGCTAATCATGGCATGACAATTTGTTTCTGTCACACCAAATCTGGCCTTTTTCTCGATGTTTTATGGCATGAATAGTTCCAAAAGTTCTGGCAACACTGGTTCGCTTTTCGTCCGGACCTCACATCGTCACCATTACCCAAAAGTGCAGGAACATTTGAAATGTGTGACCAGGCAAATGTCAACCTTGCAATCGATGAATCAA
Organism: Tigriopus japonicus; assembly: GCA_010645155.1. Taxonomy (NCBI): domain Eukaryota; kingdom Metazoa; phylum Arthropoda; class Copepoda; order Harpacticoida; family Harpacticidae; genus Tigriopus; species Tigriopus japonicus. Next base: position 5,927,834 of record CM021315.1, on the reverse strand, counting down.
ATGTGGAATTGAGTAATGTTTTTGGGTCATTTTTTGTTATTGCTAGTGGTCACTTTCTTGAAAGCACTGAAGACGTCACTAGGTTACAATGCCTTGTGTTTGAATACTAAAACTAGGAACTTTTCTACCAATACATTGAATAAGTTACTGGTAGGAAGAACACAAATTTAAGCTTTTGCATTATGTAGGGTAATCCAAGACACATATGGACAAAAACTAACTTGTGGCTTTAAAAATGAGTTTAAAAAAGTTGGTCTTGATTCACATGTTTGGTCACACTAACTGTCTGCTCAACAATTGTGAGGGCGACATTTTCCTCATAAGTTCAACGCATTCCGCCCCGCTTGCCAAATCAGCCTAACTAAAGCTTGCATGATATCTAGTGATTAATAAATGGTCGAAGGTTTTTGTAGTCCGGCGACGCCATTGTCCTTGTCGGAAAACGGAAATCCGTTTTTCCTTCAAACTAACAGACAAGGGCACTGGCGTCGTCAAACTTGGGCATATTGTTGTAAATTCACCCAAAAATCCGCCACAAGTTGATGTTTTCAAGTTAGAGACTTCGTAACATTGACACATTTGAGCGGGACATTCGATTTTTTCCCCAAACAGGCAGAATATATGCGCAAAAGGCGTAGATATGCATTTCATGTCAAAAAGGGTGCTTTTTGAACAGAAACCTTATTTACCAGATTTCAACGGCCTTAATTATCGCGCACTAATTGAAAAAGAGAGATGATTTTTTTCTCCACTTCCATTTGAACCCGCTCTATTGCCAAGCTAATCATGATGTTTTAGAATTATGAAATGTTTGCCTTTGAACCCAAGCTTGAATCCAATATTGATTACATAACTAGGGTCGTTTGAAGGAGCATCTCCGGGCATCTTGACCTACCCAAAGGCCAAACTCGATTTGAATCTATTACGTCAGTTTCCAGTATGAGATGATTTTGACTCAATGATTCTTCAATTTGGAGACTACTTCGAAGAACATGAACATATGTCAAGACTCAATGTTGATTGATAGACAAGTTCTAATTTTGGAGTCACTGAAAAAGGACAGTCTATTAAAATGAACTGGAAAAAGCTCCGAAACTACAGAAGCTTAAAAGGTTCTGCGAGCCTTCAGCCAAAATCTAAACAAGTCACATGCGGACAAAAGTTAAGTTCTAGATTGAAATCTGAGTCATGGCCACTTCGTGACGGATTTCCTTTAGTCAATAAATAGCCAAACAAAATGACAAAAGTAGCCCAAATCAAATTCAAGTCAGATTGATTTCCTAAATTACTTGATAATCGAGCATTGAGTTGCTCTAAAAAAGAAATGATGGTTGAACTTAGCCAGCCTGGGATTCTAGCCCATAAACTTCAGTGAGTAGCTGGCAAGTTCATAAGTCATAACAAGGGCTGGGGGAAAAAGGTTATTAAAAAAGGGTGTTTTAGTCACTAAAAAAGTCGGAAAAATCAAGTAAGATAGTTGAATAAACATCCTAAAATAGTTGAATAGAGTCGAACAATTAACGGGTAAAGTGTAACAATCAATAATCGCAAATTCCGGTGTGCAACACATTGGCTATTGTATATTTTCCATACAATGAGCATTAAATTTACAGGTGGGAGTTGTTCCACTGAACAATCATGTCGTCCTTTCCCAAATATCATTAATAGAGGGCGGAAAGATCAGTTGAATAAAACTTTTTTAATAAAAAAATAATCATAAAACTAAAATAGTTTTTCTGACCGCAAAAAAAAATTTTGTTTTTGGTTTCATCCTTTTATCCTTTTTACCATGACCTTTTCACTTCGTGACCTTTTCACCTTGTGACCTTTTTATTTTGTGACCTTTTTATCTGTGAACTTTATACCTTGTGACCTTTTTATTTTGTAACCTTTTTACCGTTACCTTTTTACCTTGTGACCTTTTGACCTTTTGTCCTTTTTACCGTGACCGTTTTACAGTGATATTTTTTATGTGACCTACCTATTTACCGTGACCTTTTTACCTTGTGACCTATTTAGTGCGTGCTTCATGGACAAGCTAGTTAGAAATATTAAGATTTAATCATCATTGTATGTTATGTTTGTCCTACATTTTGGACATACTCAGGGAAATAACCGTCGGAACTTTCAGTAACATTTTGGCAACTTTTGGTCAGCTATCTGTGAAAACTATTCTCCAAAATACGCAAGACTTCGCATTTGTAAGTATCTGTGTTCCAGACACGTTTTTTAATAATGGTCCCAACCCGCCCCAGATCTTTCCGCACTACCAAAAGGAGAGTGTTCTCCTACCCCTCTTAAGTCAAACTTGCCCCTACCTTCAAGATGCAACCATGAGCTCTGAAGATAATTTGTGTGGAACACAATCTGTCCACGAAAAAAATGTGACCTTTTCACCGTGTGACCATTTTATTGCGACAAATTTCGCCGTACGACCTTTTTACTGTGACCTTTAGAGTGATCGTTTTGTTGATGACCTTTTTACCTACAATTTCTCTTTTAAGATGTGTAACTATCTACGAGATTTAATTTGTTGAGCCGATGCAATTCTTATCAATTCCAGATCAACAACCTTTGGTTCATGCCGTCCACTCTAAGGGTGGAAAAAAAACACGGACAGGCTAAACTCCTCGGCAGGCTTTATTCAGCCTAACGGGGCAAAGTTTGGCAGGCCAAAATTGTAACCAGAAAAGCACACGCAGGCTCATTTTTGTTGCAGAAAAGAAAGTACGCATCAACAATTTCGATAAAATCGAGTTACTCCGGCAATCTTAGTACTAAAAGAGATGGGAGAGTTGAATGTGGTCCTTTGAAAGTCATGCCAGGTCGATCAGAAAGTTTTGGTGTGGACGGAAAGAATTGGCAAAACATTTGTTCAATCAATCAAAATTAGGGCCCAAGATGCTTACAAAAACCATTCATAAAACTTGGGTTTTCTTTGAAAATTTTTTAAGGTAAAAAATCTTTGAAGGTTTTTTTGCCACTCTTGGTCATGTCAAGGCGTATAAAATAAGTTAGAAAAATGCATGAATGTTCATATACATGATTAAAAGACATGTCCAATACTAGGTTAATATTTCATCTCCCAATCGCGTGGTTTAAGAAACTAACCTAGGGATACTAAGCTTTCCCTTAAACAATTGTTTCAATAAGATCGTGATGACGGATATGCATAGAAGTTAGTGTCAAATTAAACCCCAATTTATCTCGTACTTGGCCAAGGATGATTCAAGCCAGGCTTACTTTCCAAATACACCTTGGTAGTGATGGAAATCAAGCCTGATTTTTAGTATGGTGTTGCTCTATTGGTACATGTTCATATTTTCTGGTCAAAAAAACTGACCCCTACATGACTTTTCGAAAAGTGAGACAAAAACTCCGAGTCAAAAATGCAAAAAACTGGTGCTAAATCAGTATACTCAACTCGTACTTTGTACTTGAAGTCTTGCTTCAATAAGAATAGCCGGCTTTGCTCTTCAAAGTCATTCCTTTTCAGTGCATGTTTTTAGTATGCCAAATGATTAAAAAAGAAAAAAATGATATTGCTTGCATTAAGTCAAAAGCAAAGCCCCTTTCTCTTTTTTGTCGTATTTGTTAGTTTCAATGAATGAGACATGAACCACACAGATCTGTGCATGGAGACTAACGATGAGAATTGTGATTTCCAGTAGAATCAAACAAGTTTTATTCTTTTGTAAATGAGACATTCCTTTTAGCATAAGGTAGACTTCGTATTTCAGTAGTGATGGACCGAAAGCGCTTTTTGTCCTGAATTTTGGTTTCGGTTATGTCTACCGAAACCGAAAGCAGACATGCATTATAAAAGATGGAGTTTGATAACAAAATTGGAGATTGTTTGGTCCAAAAACCTCTGATTTTTACTTCTCCGATTTATCAAAATTCGAGACTACCTAACATCGAACACATGAGAAATAAAAAAAATTAGGTGAATTTGGTATATATACAATTTTGCAATCAGCTCCTTTCGGTTTCAGTTAGGCCTCATTCGGTCCATCATTATATTTCAATGTTCAGCTCAATCAAATGTCGGTGTAAAACGTTCTGCCTTTTCAAACTTATGTGCTGAATAGAGCAAAGAAAGAATGAACTTGTCCCTTTTGTGGAAAAACAATAACCCGTCAAGGCCTTGCTAGTTCAGTCTGAGTAGGATTATGAAGTGAGCTTTGAGAGAGCATAACCTTTGACTCGAGCATTTAATTGAGTTAAAATTAAAATATACAGTATGACCCACACGAGAGAGAGCTTTTTGGCAAAAGAACGAAGCTGATCTTTTCTCAGTGGCAATCTTAACTTTAATCACTAGCTTCCAGTCCATAGAAATTCAGTGGTTCTTGGATGAGGTGTGTTATCGAAAAGACTTGGAACATCATGTCCCAATAGGTGTCTCGCCACTCGCTATCCTCTTTCTTTCCAAAGCCTACCACTCCACCTAGCGACAATCTAGCTCCCTATCTAAGCGGTCGCCCTTGGGATTAGGACCATATGCTATATTTGGCTTACCTAACGAACCCACTTTAAAGTTCGTAGTTTTGCCAAATGATCCGCAAAAAAAGGAAAAAAACATCTATTGTTAGGTTTCCATACCCCCCATCCAACCCTGATTCCAAACCGCTCGGCAAGTTCAAAGAACCTAAAATCCAATTTGCTTTATGATTGATATGCGACGAAGGTGAAAACCTTGGGCGTTCCATTTCCCACGGTTCATTTCATGGCTGTTGTTGGTGTTTTTGCTTTGATTAGGATCTAAATGGCCATGTTGACCCTTGCATTTCCCTTTAGCCGAAATGTTCAACCATTCGGGCCTTGATAGTAAGAGAACAAGGGCCTCCATTGTTGTTGTTGATGTCGTTGTTGTCGTCGTCCCATGAATGCAAATGGAACTCATCTTCGTTAGGTCTTACTTATCTTGGGAGGCAAGGAACGCAGGCGATCACTGTTGAGCGCACCAAGGTTCATCCAATGTATTGGCAAGAGCTCTCGTTTAGACGTATTGCAGGTTTTGGGCGAGAAACGAGGAGTGTGGATGTGTGCAAGTATGTGGGTGTGTGTATGGAGTTCTCTTTCTTTGTTGTTCCCACCTCGTGTTTGAAGATGGAAGTGGTTGGTCCAGGTCCAACTGCCCACAGCACCACAACCATGTACGTAGTGTTCTTCTTGTTCCATGCTTTAGCTGGTGTAGTTTCTTTCGCCCAAGGGGGTGCAACATGAAAGAGGACACGAAAGCGCTTTTGTTGCGTTTTTAAAGTGCCGTAAATCCATCGTGATTTATAATGTGCGAAACAATTGCTAAAAAATCAAACGAGTTCTTATCTATTCACAAGCAAAAACACAATTGTTACAAGTGTTTGCTATTCAATTGACAACACATACTATTCAGGGTTTTGTTCGCACAAATTTAATTACTTCTGAGGTGTTCTGCTGATTTCAACAAATTGTTTTGTGTGAAGTTTAGAGGCTTCTATTGGCCCTCAACAACTGAAACTTTTTGAAAATCAGCCAATTCTAAGTTGCCAGGTTAATTTTGCTAACGTAATGGAGGAGACATAAGAAAACTATTTTTATTTATCCCGAGAATGACCTTCAATGTCGGTTCTTTCAAGTTTCACCCCCTTGGTTTCTCCAGCTCCAAGGAAGGAATGGGTAAACCGACGAAGAAAAACTTGGACGAGAAGGCGCAAACTACCTCTCATTGGGTGGTTCCATTGGATTTGGTGCGTTCTCCATAATGTTCCAAACAATATTGCTCCTCGCTCAGAGCTTCCCAAACAAATGATGATTCTTAACTTGTTTCTCTTCGTTCCCCCTAAACCTGTTCATTCATGAACTCGAAATTTCAGCCAAAGACTTGAGGGGCCGAAAAACTGAACTGAACTTCTTTCTTGTCTTTGTCGTCTCAGATTTCAATCGCGATAAGGGCCCAGTTATTTTGAAACGAAATTTGTCCTCCCAACCCCTGTGTCTGCCTGTCCTTCATTCTTACTCGAGCTGGCCTTCTCGTTCCCCAACTGGCTTTGAGATCTCGTTAACTCAATTTCCAAATCGCGAACGAACCAACCCTTGTTGGTCGACATCTTAGTAGTTCTATACACACTCCATATACTACAGGAAGCCATGCCAAAAATGGCGGATGAGAGGGAAACGGGCGTTGGAAGAAGACGAAGTTGGAAGCTAGAGGTTGGTGGAACAGTGGAACACAAGGGAGAAGAAGGAGCTTGGAACGCAGAGAGAAAAAGAGAGAGAAGGAAGGAAAGAAAGGGGGAGTGGGAGACAGAGAATCCTCTCGTTTCCCTCTGTTTCTCTTTCCTTGTGCTCAAAACCCCTCAAGTCGTTGGATCATTCAGTTATGGTTCAGACTTGGCCTGACCACATTCTGCATCGCTCGTTTATCTATCCTCTTCACTTGATCCTTGACACTCCCCTATTGCCAACCAAGCAGTGTGTGTCAGAGTGTGTGTGTGCATGCGTGAGTTTGGTATTCATGGTTTTGGAATGTACATGAAACTGGTGCATCATTATCATCATGGCAAATCTGTGAGATCCAACGTCATCATCACCATCAACATCTTCTCCACTTTCTTGAACGCCAAGTAGTGCCTAAACTGCATTGCATTGACTTTTCATTCCCTTGACACAACGATAACGTCGTGGACCGTTCTATCTTCTTTTTACGCACTGTCCTTTGAAGGCTGACTAGTAGTTTGAAATCGCCGCTACTTCGTTGTTGCCTTGCACCTACCTACTTACCTACCTACCTTCAGTAGCACCTCCCCGCACTCAAACTTGGAAAAGAAGCTCGAGTTGGGAAATAATGTCCGACGACAGTTGTGCCCATTCAAGAGAACTTTCAGCTGTTCCCAGAAAAAGTATGAAATTGCCCAGAGATTGAACGACGACGTTCACGGAAGCTTTGTCGTCATTCATACGCACAGACACAACCCCAATAGAGGCCCAGTACCTTCCTTGGAGTAGGTACAGTAGTCATACACGGAGGATGATCGGAGCTTGCCTCATTTCTTCTTCACTGTGGCCTCAAGTGTTAGAAGATGAGGAACTAAGTTTTGTGTGAAGTATCTGTGTCGTCTCCGTTGTAAGACGGAATGAAAGGAGGAAGATAGGAACAGGAACAGATTCACTAGCCAACAGCAGCATCCCTTCATCTTCGTCGTTAGTTCTTCTACATACTACTACTCATCTTCCTACTCCTACCACCATCATCTCTATTATCACTACTGCTAGAAGCATCATGCTCGGGCGAAACTCGCCAATGCGGACTTGTTAGCTCGAATGGATCCAAAGTGATCTCTGGCCGTCAAAAAAGCGTCTTGACGGACTACGAGGATATATCTATCTCTCCTTGGACCCCCTTAGCAGACTCATTTTGAACGTTCTTTCATTCGTTCGACCCTTTGAATCAAAGTCTCTCTTTCTCTCCGTTGGTTCCCACTGAAGGGACTTAAGGGATCCAATCGGGCGTGAACAAACGTGATCCCGGGAAATAGTGTCGGCATTGGCAAGAACACATCATGGTCCGTGATCATGCATAGACTACTACTCTCATTGGTGATACTGCTCTTGTCTTGTGGAACATTCCACTCTGGCTGGCCTTCAGTGCAAGCCAATTTCTTCTACCCCATTGAAATCACTCCCAACTTTACAGGGTTCAATTGTGACTTCGAAGAAGGTGAAGAGTGCCTTTGGACTTGGGAGAATGACAGTTTCGAAGGCTCAGAGCCCGCCTACCGAGGCCAATCCTGGCCAGGACAACACGGCTTCTCGCGTTTGAATGGCTTTGATGTGCAAAGGCTGTTCAACAGATCTGGCCAAATCGAAAACGCCAAGTTCTATGGACCCCATGAAGACAGTCGAGGACGAAGCGATGGTAAGAGGAAAATCTGCTTTTTAATATTCATTAAATCACGTTAGCCCCCTCGAGAGAAAGCCCTGAAAAAAATTGAACTTGAAGGTGACGTTAGGAATTTGATATTCTGCAAAGAGGACCGTGCTGTCCTTGAGCTGAATGGCCTTTCAAAATAATGTTTGCATCTTTGACTCAGCAAACAGTGTTTTCAATCAAAACTTGTCAGGGAATGAGTGACAGCTGTTACCTAGGTATATATTTGATTTTCAAATTCAAGTGTTGGGAACGGAACGACTCTCAGTTAGTCCAATCATTCAAATGAATTTCCATCTAAATCCTCTACAAATCGGCCAAAGCCTCTTTAGCAGATAGATTAGTCAACTTTAGAAATATGCAATTTCCGGGACAGAGGTGTTTTAGTTTAAAATTTGGCCGCAAATGGACATGGCGCTGCTTTTCCCTATTCAACGGGAAAAACATGACTCATAGCACGTGCTAATTGCCACATAAGGATTAAGTAGAATTATCCTTCAGAACATGCCTGGAATCACACCAACAGATGTCCGTTATGAGCCTGAATAAGCAACGAAAACCAGCTGAAAAAAAGAACCATATACCTTCATCCCATACAATTACTTGAAGGCAAATGCGTGGTCATGGTTTTTGGTAAAACCCAAGCAAGAGAAACCTTTCCAGGTTTCTTGAGAAGTGATTCTGATGTCAAATGTACAGTCTGGAAAGATTCCTATCTTGCCTGAGATCAGGTTCAGCATTTTATGAATTGATTTTTAAAGGCCAACTAGAAATACAGAATGAATGTGGAATATGTAATTACAACTGATTTAGATATGTTGAGGTCATTTGAAAAGAAGCCGATTCGATCCTCAAAATGGCGTGTTTTAGTTCTCTAGTGACACGTTCAATATTCAAAGTTAGGTACGTTACAACAAACTCGAGCGAGTTTGATACTTTAATACGATAATGAGTTCATGCTTTAAGAAGCTCGTGTTGTTTCTTGGCCCGTTCTTATTACGGTCACTGCTCCTCAAGGAAGGATCTTGGAAGGAGAATTCTAGACCGAAGGCCATTACATGGCCTTCGAATACCACTCACTGGCAAGCAAGGTTGCTCGCAAATGCGAAAGCGGTTAATTAGATTGGCTCGAACACCCGAGTTCATTCTAGCGAAGGCTTTCAGATTCTGCAGAGGAAAAAAGGTTTAAAGGTTGGCAGAGTGTTTTGACTGACTGTCAAAGGTTTTCAAGACGATTACATTACTGCGGTGTTTCACATTTTGCCAAGGAAACTTCTGATGTGTTTCGAGTTGGATTTTTGGCATAGTTTTGCTGTTTTGGTCCTTTAGGGTCAAAAGCTTACGATAACTTCACTTTTTCAAAGGCAAGAGATCGAATCTCCCACTAAAATATGGCAACACTGCCAACTCGAAGTCCTTCAGCTATGATCTAGAAATTCGTCCTTGTTTAGGTCTTTGGTCAAAAATTTTAATACATCCTGCCTATTTGCAATTAACCTTAGAGTCCAAAATGGCAACACTCCTAACTCGAAACACATCTCTAAAGGAAACCCAAATCAAGGTTAAAACGGGATGAAAGTATTAAAACATGGAACCAATATGACCGATCAACTTTAGTCTAGAGACACCCAATATGGACCAAAAACGGTCCTTTTCCATCAATTTGGATTATTAAGGAGTCAGCAAACAAGCATTCATGTCAGCCAACATTTTGACAATATGTGCGTAGTTGAGGGAATGAAGGTTTGGTGTAGTTTACGATATTCAAAAAGAGTCTCAATTTTGGGATCTTTAGATCGTTGTTATGTTATAGTGATACTATGCTTTGCAAATGAAATTGTAAGCTTTAGGGAACTTACGCAGAATAAAGTAAATTACGGTGAAACTAGTATTTTTACAGTAAACTCTCGCTCATCAGAGGACCTTGGTGATCTAAAAAACTATTTTTTGCGTTAAAACTGTTTTTCAACAAGTGTGTTGTCTTTGGACTTTATTACCTTATCCCTTCAAAATCCCACGGAAGAAATGTATGAAGGTCGGAAAGTGCAATCTGTTTCAGGTTTCACAACTCTCCACTTGTTTTTCATTCATTTGACGACAATCAAAAAAAGCATATCCAACATTGCGATCAGCTAAGAGCGACCTTTACAGTAAACTGACAGGGGACACCAAAGCTTCAATTACGGTATTTCAGGACATTATTTTAAGCGAGCTTCGTGTTGAAAGTGCCTTTTTAAGTGTACAACCTGGTATCTGGGATGTTGAGACGATAATTGAAGCCAGTTACGAAGTAACACGAGCCATCAATCAACACTTCGTGGAACTTCCAACTTGGCTAGTTTCCGACCAAATATACAGTACAAGTTGAAGCATGGAGAGATACTCATTCACATCTTTCACGCGAAACCTTCAGCTATCAGTTTAAAGAAAATACAAGCTTCCAGAGAAAATGTGTTCAATCAGCTAGAAGCATTTAGAAATATGTGATGGTTCGCTTCCACATGACATCCTAGCAATTAAACCTAATGAGAGGGCTTGATATTGGGCAAAAAGCTGGCGGTTTTGGATCCATCGGGTGCTGGTTGTTCCCAAAGGACCACGAGAAAAAGGATCTTCCATTCGACGTCGTCTTGGCAGAATGTTATTCCACTTGTTCCATTTCCCCCTTTTCAACTTTTTTTCCCTCACATGAAACAAGGCCACACCACTCAAAAGGGTCTCTCACTCTTTAGGAGTCGACGTCGGTCTTGTGCCAAAAAGAAAAGAAAAACCGGTCCAAGCAAGCCAGCAAACCAGCAAGGTTCCTTGAGCGGCCATTGGTTCTCGTCCTTTGCTCGTTCGTTCAAACTGAGAGACACTCTATCCTTCCTTTAGTTCCCCGTTCCATCTCTGTCGTCGCTCGGTTCCACTGTTCCACTTGTACCTTGTCTCAATGTCGTTGAAGGACGTGGTTTGGTCCTCCTCACGGATCCAGGGTCGCTTGCCTACACGAACTCCACCCAAAGACAAATGATGGACCTTTAGCAAGTTAGGACACTCGGCTGAAATCGTTTCCTTAACTTTTCACTCTCCGATGCTTTTGAAATCAAAACTCATTTATTTTGGGGTAGAACTCAAGTTGGTAGCTGGGCTAGAAGAGAGTTCAGGCGAGCCTTTGATGTACGACACAGTTGCTGGAGGAAATTGTTCCAAAGGAGGAAGAAATCAAGATCGGTTTGGTCGGTGGGAAAAGGCAAAAAGAACGTGTCAGAATTGGCCTTCAGCTAATTTGGTGAAGACTGAAGACCCAATTGAAGTGAACGTGGATTGTTTTGTCAGCATTGTATTACTAATCAGACACAGCGTGAGTAAATATTTGGATATCGGAAGAGTCCAATCTTTACCTTAGGGGTGGTGACTTCCAAAAGCGAAGCGAAACACTGGGATCGATTTCTACCCAATGAAGCAAGGTTGCTAAAGCGAATCGAGCTCAATGCAACATACGGAGTGAGTGTAGAAGCTAATTTGTGAGGGTAAATCTTTAAGTAGCTATTTCACGGAACCTACTCGGGATGTTCCCAAGACGTTCTTGAAACGAGAGCTAATCCAGATTTACGAGATTAACTTGCAAAGTGAAGTGGTTGCACAACACGTTATTTACACATTCCTACGACATTCTTGAATGCACACCACGTTACACGTCCAGATTTACCATGTATCAAATTTATTTCCCCCCACAGGGCCAAAGTGTGAGAAACTAGGATTATTACGAGTAACACAAACAGTAATGTAGGATTGTATACTCCAAATCCTCCTGAGAGTCTTTTAATATCTAAAAGTACTTTTCAAATCGGAGGCAACAACAGGTTGTGATTCGTACCAAAAGTACTGATCCACATTGGAAAAGCAACGGAATAAGCCAAAATACCTTTATACAATGTCCTTTAAGTTGAGATTATCGAGTTTTGTGCGTGACATAAGATCTATCGTGCCAGTGTAATATGGACAAAAATAGATCTGTCAGCACCTTCGTTTGAGTTTACCACAAGAGTGTCCTTTAAAACAGAGGTCCAAATCAAATCCTACCAGCTCAATACTAATAGTTGGTTCCAGTCATGGAACAAGAGTGGCACTTGAAAAAAAAAACCAGGAAACCCCTCTTATCAAAACAACGAAAGAAAGAATCCAAGGCTTAAGCCTTGCTATACTACCTATCCTCAATCTCATTTCGTTCGTTCCAAGCAACAGATGGAACTTTTTGTTCCTCGTTCCAAATGCAGTTCCCAACGTGCCTGGAACTCGTAAGGTTGTTGGCCAGATGGCTTTCCCATATCTCAAAGAGAACTCAACAACTAAAAACCCTTTAGTCACGAACAGCCTTGTTTAAGGGTTCGCTTCAAAATTTGGAGCAGCTAGTCACCCTGTGCCAAGACCATTTTTGGGTTCCATAAAAACCGGTGGTTTCAATGGTTGCTCAAATATTCCATTTCTAAAGAATTTAGAAACTCCAAGGCCATTTGGAATAAAAGCGCCCATTGCTTTGAAAGATGTCATGAACCTTTTACGAAGAAACGTTTTTGCTTAAATGGCAAGAAAAAATGGTAAAATATTGGGCAAACTCACTTTGATGTAATTTGGAGGTTAATTAAGCTTGTATCAAATCCTCCTGTTTTTTTCTAATTATTTGGCGAAAGTTTGGCCAAAATCAAGAAATTTGATTAGAACTCGTTTTTCTCCCTTAGAACGTTTGAAACAAACAGGGTTCTTGTTTCAATTTTTGTTCCCGAAAAAATGGTTGTAGATGTACTTAGTGTTCTAGAACCTCAAACTTATTTGGTCGTCAGTTCAGTTGTGACATGAAAGTCAGCGTTAGTGATACAAAAAAACTAAAATGCATATCCCATTCACTTTTCGTGCTTTTCCACATCGCTCAATGTGATTGTATGCATGCGGTATGGACCTTCCGTTGCATTGATAACATACTCGCACATCTACAGGGATGGGCGTTTCTACGGGTGCTCATCAAATTGGTGTTAATATCCTTCTAATGGCTTTCCTTGACATTCAGTATCTTGCTTTTTAAAACAGTTGGGATCAATCGACTAACTCAAATTTCACTGAAACGAAGCTTGGTCTTCGCAATCAGAAAAGGCCAGAGGTTGGTACGACACGCTTTTGTGTGGAAAATCAAGTTTATTTTAGGGGTTCAGAAATTCATTTTCCAATTGATTTACAAACTCTTTGGAAACGCCATCACAGACATATCTCATGAAGTTTCAAGATTATTTCATGATTCCAAGCAATTCAATTTACAATTAAAACTTTGCACGAGTAAAAAGCCTGACCCTGTATTTCTGTATGTAGGTTCAAGGGTTCCGCTAAACCTTGCTTCGAGGCTTCCATAGCATGTCACTCTATCCGTTTAGATTGAAAGCTGTTTGAGTGTGTGTAATATGGGTGCATGGGTGCTTAATCATGTTCTTCCGCCCGTTCCATCTGGGTTTGTGAACCATTTCTCGCTTCTTGGCAGAGAAAAATGATATGAATCCGGTTCACTTGGACTCGTTCTGGCTTGCTCAGTGCTCTTAAATACACTAACAACACCGCCTCTCTTCATTAGTATAACCCGAGCATTACAAAATCGAGCCTTTTTATCGAGTTGGGAATGATTCCATGACTTGTAGTTGTTTTCGTGAAGGTTTTTTTTCTCTGGCTACTCTAAACTCTGTTCCGGTTCAAGGGAATGGGGAAATGAAAAATGGAAATGGATGTTTGCCTTTCCGTGGAAAATGTTACAACAAGCAATGGTTTTTGAATTAACATTCCTTCTTTTCATTTAGAATTAATATATTTGCCAATGAGGAAAGATTGTTTCATCGAGTATTCAAGCAACTTCTATTTTGCAGTATGGGGCTGTTTGAGCAAAGGAATCTCATTCTTGAACAGAAATTTTCGACTAACATATGGCTCACCCCAAAACGAAAGGCTTTTATTTGGGTAGATCACATTTTTGGACTACCGGTGTGCACTCTCATTCAACCAATATTTCAATTTAATGAGCCTGTCCCATTCTAAATATGACCTTTCCAAAATTTAGAGACCAAAACCCCAACAAGAGGTTTCCTCAAGAAACTCGTCCTTCAAGAAAATTTTCAAGTCATTTCCGACAAGTCGGATCCAACATAATTGGGAAAACAGCGCTAGTCTTTTTATTTTTAAATGAGCTCTACATGTATTTTGACTGTTCATGGTCCAAAAATGATTTTGACCCATTGCGCTCCTCTGGACACTGAATAATGCATTTTTGGTTATCAAGGCCAGGGGCTTGAACCTTGCCCTGTCGACAAAGCCAGCCATCGTCTCATCCTCTTATCATGGCAATTCTTTGTCAGATTATATAGTGTTTGTTACTAGATTGTTTCGGTGACGAGGATTATGAAATAGCATTTAAAAGTTTGTTTGAAAATTAAACCACAGATTAAACCACAGATCAAGCCCCAGACTATTCAGTTTTAGCTAAGTTCTACTTTGATATGTAACCTCTCGATGACTTGGGCTGTATTTTATAGATTGACCTGGAGAACCAAACTTTTAAAAAGGTTTTTTGCGTTACCAACAAGGTAGCACAGTCTATGACCTTCCTGATGAAGCAATCTGTTGTAAGAGTTTTGTCATGAATCCTTCGTAGAGGGCGTTTATGGCGCCGCTACATAGCTGTACTTAAAATAATCTGTGATTGAACCTAGTACTTCCGTTCTTCAAAAACTGTTCTGTCTCTAACGGAGAATCAAGCCCAACCCATCTTAAATAGAAATCTAACCACGAGATTGTGAACCAAGACTCGGTTTTGAAAATGGGTGTATGAACAGGAATGAATAAACTGAACAAGTTGAACACATAAATTTCGAATCGATCCATCTCGAAAAAAATCTTTTCACATTCTTTGCGAATTTTTTTACAACCGATATAAGGAATTTGATTACCTCTAGAACAATGACTCACAAGTACAAAATTGAGATTTATTGAGAATCCGACCCTGTTTTTCTAACATCCTCCTAAAATTCTACCTTTTTACTACAAAAAGCATAACAATTTCAAAAGCAATCATCAACTTGTGACCCGACCATGCCCCTCTATGACAACCTTCTTTTCAAAACGGGAAGTCATTTTCACAAAAATAGATGCCTCTAAAGTGATGGCACATTTTTACCGTCCTTTCCTCATTTAGACGAGGCAATTGTACTATGCCATTGAAAACCATTTGTAGAGCGATGAATGAGTGTGCCATGGCTTCTATGAAGGTTGAATGTAGTCGTCAAATACCATACATATATGCCATTTGGCCCTTAAGTGCTTGAGAGCGAATTCTTCTGACGTAAATGAGTCTTTGGCGGAGGATCCTCGCCCACATCAGTCAGGATTTCTCCCCGCTTCCATCCTTAGGTATCGTTCCATTAACAATCCTTACAGAAGCAAGGTTTGCTTCGTGTTCGTTCCTTCATTCATTCATTCTAGGGCCAGATAAGTTGCCTCCGATTGGGCTGAAACCAAAACTATGGATAACAATCTAAACTTTTCTAATGAACTGACAAAAGAAGCAAAGAAAATCTGAGCTTCGAACGAACAAAGAAAAACTCTTCGATGTTTTGGGTGGCAAACTGGAAAGGCTTATATTGAAAAGCGGTAGCCAAACACGTGGGTTAAGCTTAATGTTGACTCAATCAACGCAATCATTATCAATTCTCAACAATTGACAAATAATTTGGCAAATGATGTCAGCACGTTAAATTGCATTTTGGCCTTCATTTCGGAAATCAAATTGACACAAAAAACCATTCAGGGAAATCAGGTTTAAGAACTTGAATATCCATATTGAAAACTATAACGTAAGAAGAACAAATACATAAAAAAAAACGAATGACTAGAAAACATGAGAATACAAATTGTTTGTACGGTTATGAATGCCAAGGAAATTGAACTTTTCACCATCTGATAGAATAACCTTTCATGCACTCTCTTTCTTTCTATTTTCATATTAGCAAGTCAAGCTCATTTAGGATCCATTAATTTCAAAGAAAACATTCATTCATCCTTTCAAAAGTTTTTGATGCAATGCAGCATGCATTCATTCTTGCAAATATAAAAATTGCTCCAACGAGCTGTTCCATTTTGTGATATGTATGAATTAGTACCCACAATATCAGATTCCAATAAGAAGAAGAAAACATCTTCAGATTTTTTTTAAATGTCATCCACAAAAACATGACGAGAGAACGTCATATTTAGTTGCCGAGGTCATAACATGTCTAAAACAATTAATTGTATCATGAGGGTAGCAACGAAATTTGACCCCATATTCTTGCTCACCAAAATAAACATGTGTTTACGGTAAACAATCAATTTTCAACGGGAAACCAAAAATGAAAATATAGCTTAAAGTGACACTACCTTCCTCTTTCATTCCTTCAATGAAAATTGAAATATCAAGTGGCCAAAATTGATAATTTTGGTTAAAAGAGAACTGAAAGAAACCTAAAGTTGAAGATAGAAAAGAATATAATTATTTAAATACCTTAAAAGGCAATGAAGAATTCAAGGTCTTCAGATATATTTGTAATTTGGATGTCGTCAAAAGTTTCAAGAAAACTGTCTTTTTATGTCCGAATATTCAAAGTGGCTGTGACTCACAACAAATTCCAAAGCTGAAATCTTTTTTTAACCTTCAGCAGACTTTCTTACAACACTGTACTTTCGTATCAATTCAATTTTTATTTGTCTCGAGATTTTGCCATTGAAAAAAGATCAGAGTTGCTGAGTTGATCTTATTCTCAAGACATTGCAGGAGCATCACCAAGAGATTTCATTGTTGTTTGTACTCTCCGTGTCTTTTGATCGTCGCTCCCACGATAGAATGTCTTGCTTTCCAAAGAAACTCTCCTTCAAGATGAGAGAGAGAGAAAGAGAGACAGGTTAGGTTTTCCCCGAATTCGCCAAATCCAAAACCCATTGGCTTCTCCCACGATTCTTACTCACTCATCCATTGCAAAGTGTTGTTCTTGGATGTTTTTCAGGCCATTTCCTCTACCTTCTCGGGCATCCAATCTCCTCGGAAGAGCCTGTCACCGACAAGCGACTCATCAGTTCGCTCATCAAGGAATCGGGCACCGAATGCTCATTGGAGATGACGCTCTTCTATCAAGGAATCAGAGGGGCGGAAATCGTGGTTAGCACACAAAACCTCTACAAGGCCTACAGTGTCAGCTCAAGACACGTGTTCCAAGACAATAACGCCACCACACATGGACGGTAAGAAGAGATTGTCATGGATTGGATCAAGGACCACTGAAGTTCTCTGGATTGGGAATGAGTTTCAGTAGGAATGGATTATCTATTTTCTTCTTCAAATGTGACCTTGCTTATGTTGTGGAGGTGACTTGTTTTAATTTTCAACTCAATCGAGCGTTATGCTCTCTCAAAACTCGCTACAGAGTGAACGCTTTTTAACGCAAAAGGGAGAGCTCACTCATTTTATGCTCTTTGTGGAACATAGCTTTAAAAGGACACAACTTTCCCCCTGGCAATGGATTGAGCTGAAAAATGAAATACGTCATCATCTCACTGCAAGCAAGGTCTCATTTGCAAAAGAACACAATCAGTTTGCTTTTACTGGACATCCTAATTCGCTAGACTCTCAGTCCAGGAAATCCAATGGGATTCATATCAGAGAAAGTCTACTTTTTGGATGCATCTTGAAACGAAAATATGAACGTCTGGAATCTTGAATGGAAATAGAAGAAAGATAGATGCAATCAGAGCTTTCAGTCGGAGGTCTCAATATGTATTTCGTTCTAACTTAGTTAATGAGGAATGATGCACATAAGTACAGATGAGAATTCTGTCTGTCTCACCCACTGTGATGAATGGCTTTAATGGCAAAAGAACGAATATTTAATTGCCCTCTCTCCATTGCAAATTCAATTACGAATTGTGTTTTGATTTATTGGCAAAATTTTGCCCATTTTTAGGTGCACGAAAAAAAACTTTTTAAAGTTCCTCGACAAAAATTAAGTCAACAACGCCTCAAGTTCTGGATGTTCCAAGATGGAACAAAGCACAAGCAGGTTGTTCGAACTTTTTTGTTAGCCCAAGAAACCTGTGGAAACAAAGGGAACGTCTCTTCTTGGTATGGCAAAAAGGTTCCACTGGCCATAAACTAATCCAAACAGAAAAAGAACTCAATGAAAAGAGTTGTCAGAAATGAAATTGCCCATGAGAACAAAATCTCTTCCGTTTGTGTTCCCTCTTCTAAACGAACGCTAGCTTTCATTGGCGAAAAAGAGGCATTCCATGATTCCCAATAAATCCGGTTGGTTTGCCATCTGTACCATGATGAAAGAACCGTATTTAATGGAGCTAATTGTAAGACTCTTCCAAGAAATAAGATTGCTCTTGGATTGGTTCATTTGTGTTGACAAGGTCCTTGATTGAGTTGACAGACCCCCTTATACATAGATGAGAGCCTACACATGTATGAGGGTACAAGTCTACATAAAGCTCTTCAATACATTCATGGTCCACGTTGTATGTAGCTCGTTCCAGAGTTTGGGACGCATGCCAAAAAGCAATTTCCAGCCTCATCTTGGTTTGGCTGGACCTTGGCTGGCCTTGATTACTCTACAATTAGTCGCCTAGGCCTTTTTCCGAGACTCTCTGCTCCATCAAGAGAACCTTTAAACATGACTAGTAACGTCTGCACTTGGTTGCTCTCTCATTTTCAGTTGGGCTCACATGAAGATGAGGATTGGTCGCTATCTGAAGCCATTCTCTGTATCTATTGAGATCAAAAGACACCAAGCCAGCAAGCCTGGATCGTTCATTGCCATGGATGCCGTGGTATTGGATAAATGCACTCCCGGTAGGTCCATTGCGTGTGTGCCATGAATATTCTTCGAGATTTTAATGACTAGAGCGGCCAAAATGATAAATTTAAAGTTATAGTTTTTTTATCATTTCAAATTTTTGGGCTTGTTCTCACAAATTTAAGGAAAATTCATAGTAATCATTGACTCATTTCAAGAATGCCTTTAGTTTTATTTTTTATATTTCAAACTCTTGACAACAAAATCTGATTTTTGCTCAAATATTGATCAATTTTTTCTCAAAATTAGAAAGTATTTGGGATGAAATTATTCAATTCAGCTTTTTGCAACCATTTTTACAGATTTTGGGTAGAAAATTTCCCTAATGTGAAAAGAAACAAAGCGAAGAAGAGTAGTAGACACTTTGGTTGACTTGATCTTGAAAATCACCTTCATTTTTTTCCACTTGTCACAATGAACTAAAAATTCTTATTTGGTATTCAAAAATTCAGATTTTTGGGACTTTGTAATTTTTTTAAATGTTTTTCGGGAACTCAAAACCGTGGACATGCAAATACGATTGTCGATGAAAATGAGTGCAATTGGAAAATTTAGTAACCGAATACTAACTGCTCCCAATTGATAATTGATAAAAAGTTTAACAGCGACTTTTTTCGTATTTTTATTCTAAAAAAAAACTTTGTCTGAATCTTAAATTTTATGGCATGGTTTAAACATTGCCTCAAATAATTTCATCTTTTCTTAGTCAATTCATTTCAATTGGGCCTTTAATTTTAATACCTATTATGCCTCTCTATTAATGACAATGTTCATCATTGATTTCTCTACAGAGAGTTCCATGCCCATTGATTGCTCGAGCTCTCCACGGGAGTATTACGTGTGTCCAGACGCCCAAGGCGTGCCTTGCATGCCTGCAGCCTCGGTTCTCTGTGATCTCCATCGGGATTGTCCCGGAGGACATGATGAAGATGATCCACTATGCGGTGAGTGCCATGAGGAAACACGGTGTTGCCTTATTCATGTGTAAAAATAGAAGTTTAAAGTATTAAGGGAATCTTATTTTTCAATCCATTTGTACTTGGAATGGAAAAGAGAACTATTTGTCTTTGATGAGCAACAAGTGTTCACAGGAACTTTTAACGGGTAGTCGTTATATGAGGTCGGTTGTTGAGGTAGTTTTGTAGAAGTATATTTAGAAGCAAAGAAGAGTACAAAAGAAGTATATGAGACGGAGTAGAAATAGCAATGCTCGATCAAATTTTACCACATAAGCTGTGCTTAAAACGCAACTAATAGGTCGGTTGTTGAGGTAGTTTTGAAGTTTAGTTGAAGCATATCTAGAAACACAAAAGAAGTATAAAAGAAGCATATGAGGCGAAGTAGTAATAACCATGCTTTATCAAGTTTTGCTACATAAGTGGCTTTTTTTAAGCACAGCTTAGGTAGTGAAACTTGATCGAGCATGGCTATTTCTACTCCGTTGCTTGTGCTTCTTTTGTGTTTATTCTATGCTTTTGGATATGCTTCTACTATAATTCAAAATTACCTCGACAACCGACCTTATTTAGCAAAACTTGATCGAGCATGGTTATTTCTACTTAGCCTCATATACTTCCTTTATACTTCTTTTATGTTTCTAGATATACTTTTACTAAACTTCAAAACTACCTCAACAACCGACCTATGGTGTTCAAGAGGGAAGGATCTATAACAAATCATTTTATTGAGGCTATTGAAGTACACTTTTGGGACTTTTTGCTTCTTGGCTATTTTTACTAAACCCTCGATTGGGAGGTTGCGTGGTCTAATTTTACCTAACATTCCGAAATTTGTCGGAATGTCGAACTCGTGGGCAAATTGTTTTCGTAAGCCTGTCATGAAGTGTGAACCCTACACAAAGTGCTGGTTTGCTCCGACAGCTTGCTTGAAACAGCTGTTGCAACAAATGAGACAGTTAAATACTACCAATTGCAACCTTCCATCCAAGACAATATTATAGCGCTGTGGTAGTAAATCTGGCTCATGTTCCAATGATTGAGTGTTCGCGGCTCACTAAGGGTATAATTTTTTTTTAAATTTTAGGTTTGACCATTCATTTTTTATCATTACATTACATTTGGTTTACGTTAGGATTAAATTACTTTACGTTAAGTTAGGTTAGGTTAGGTAAGGTAAGGTTAGGTTAGGTTTAGATGTGGAAAGGTTATTTTATTATATTACCTTTCAACTGTTCTTTAATAGAATATCCAATCCCATAACAATACACTGTATCTAAGGCGGGTTCATTCTTTTGCATTCTCGAGTTATGGTGAGCCGAACGCGCAGCTGTAGCAAACAAGCTGTCGGAGCAAACCAGCACTTTGTGTAGGGTTCACACTTCACATAGATAAATGAAATAGAGATATCTCAATTTTGACGTCGCCAAAACCGCCCTCTATGAGGGATTACCTAACAACATTGTTAAAAATGATGGTTTCATAAGGAACGTCATAGATGGCGCTACCTTGTTTGTAACGCAAATATCCCTTTTCAAGTTTGATTCTCAGAGTCAATCCCGAAAATACAGCCTGAGTCATCTAGAGGTCACGGATCAAACAACTGTCGCCGTAGTCTGCCTGCTTAGCTAGAACTGAGAAGTCTGGGGCTAGTTTGTGCACTTCATGACAGGCTTACGAAAACAATTTGCCCACGAGTTCGACATTCCAACAAATTTCGGAATGTTAGGTAAAATTAGACCACGCAACCTCCCAATCGAGGGTTTAGTAAAAATAACCAAGACTTTTTGCTCGGAGAGATGATCGATTGTGTTTGTTTTATTGTCTCCTTGACTGATTGTACTTAAAACAACAGTTGCCACACAAGATTGTCGAACCCATAATGAAGAAGAACTAGATCACAAAACAAGGATGCAAGAAGTAATTTCCTATTTGTCTACTATTCTACTTTTACGTTTTCATTTTTAAAATTTCATTCACATATTTTTTTCTATTTATTTATAATCTGAATTTTACTATCACTACAATAACTTGGAGAAAACAACGGCATTGATACGGCTAAATGGTTGATCCCAGTTTTGGGGCCTTTAATTGGTCTTCAATTAAAATTTGCAGAATGACGAGCTTGTTTGTAGTGATGGGTCAAAATGAAAAGGGAGGAGCCTTTTTAGGTGGAATGTAATTTTTGCAGTTATAGAATTATTGATGAGGAGGTTTGAAAGCTATGAACATTCATTTTTTTGTAGTCATCGCTCGGTTGCCATTTTTTAAATGACCTCTCTTTTATCTCAAGTCAAGCCTAGTTAATTTTGTTCTGACGAAAATATCTCGATATTTTTAACAGTATATGTAATCTCGGTTTTTTCAATTTTGCAATCACCACCAACACTTAGTATACTTGGTTACTAACAATAGTGCTTGTTTTGCATTAGAAATTTACTTTGAACAATTCTTCATATCAAGTGAAAATTGGTTCTTGCTTCTAACCACGATGCCAGGTTGGGAAAAATATGAATCATTTTTCACTTTAAATTCTCATTCAAATTCTTGCATCATTGAATCCATGCAGATCGTATTTTATATCAGTTAAAAATACCATTTATGACACTGATTACCCACTACAAACAGACTTTCGATCCGTGAGTTCGTGACCAATTAGTTAATCGTTCCTCATTATCGTACCCACTATTCAAGGGGCTTGACTTTGTAGTTTGGGCTTTTGGGAGAACATCTCACTTAAAGGCAACTAATGAAGCCAATTCGAAAGATCTTATATCGACAGAAGGCGTAAAGAGAGATTTTATATGACATCAATAAGTATGGAGAAGAATAACTGAAATTTCCGTTGATTGTACAAGTTGTGCTCTTCTTAGCTCACAACATAATTTTTCACAAAAAGGGATGGGTTACATTTTACCACAAAAGGTATTAATTAGATACTTGTTTCCGCCCGCAGTTTTAAATTGGATTTCATGTAATTGAGTGAACCGCAATCGCAACTGAAAATCAAAGTCTGTATTTCTTACCTTGTCGTCAGTGCCCACGGTAAAGTTGCAAAGGCCGATTCAATGATGCTTGTAAGAAAACTATGAATAACTTGACAGGAAGGCTTAATCAAGAGGCTCACTAAGCTTCTTTTAAGTGTCATCCTTAACTATTGAGTCAGCAGAAACTCATAAAAGCACCAAGGTGAGTAACGTGGGGTTGATAAAGTGTTGCCGAGGATGATTGGAACACCTTCATGGATCTCATGTGGGCTCTTGTTTTTGCATAAACTCGTTTCAAAGTAAAGGGGAAAAACATGATCAGGTGAAAAAGCTCTCATAAATTCAAGAGACGAAATTGGATGCATCAACATGATGACAAGAGATCCTCTTGGCAAAAGGAGAAATTTCGAGTTTCATTTGATTTCCTGCACCCTCCAATTTTTAGACCTCTTCAATAAGTCGGATCCATTCGTAAACTATCTGACCTTTCCCTCATTGGCCAGTGCAAGGTTGTGAAAATGCGCCAATAAATACCCCAGTAACCTCCCACCCCGTATAAAAATGCATACCAAATGAAATGGAAACTACATCAAAATTCTCAAAACCCGATCGTCTTATCAACCTTTCTGCTATTTTTTACCGGCAAAAACTAATTAGGTAGTTGTAAGATTTCAAGATTTCTTCGTCATTAAAGTTTTTAGACTGTCTCCCTGACGAATTTGCTCCAGAATTATCACAATTCTTGACACCCTTATTTTCTAAATCGTTCATATCTCAGTGCTCCCATATCTTACAATATGGTTTCTAAGTTGCGCAAAGTCATGGCGTTTGCGTCATGAATTATTTGCAACAAGTTCTTTAAGGTAAAATGCTGAGGAAAATTACTTTGAACTGTGATTGCAAGGACCACTGAACAAAGATATTAAATCTTCTTACAAGGTACAAATTGAAATCTTACGCTTTTCGTATTATTTGTACTAGAATCACTGAACCCGAATCAATAGCGTCATCACATGTAAATAACCAACAAGACGAGTTATCCACTTTTAGAAATGTGTTAAGGAAAAGAAGACTTTCCCATTGAAATTGGAAATCTGATGTCGATTGCGCTTGGTACTTAAAACTGCTATCATGAGTGCTTACCCTGTTTCAAATAGTGAACTCAAAGGAAGAAAGAAGAATCCCAATAAGAAGACAAAAACCGAGAGAATTTTGATTAATTGTCGAACAAATCAGACAAAATGCAGTCTGATATTTATGTGAATATGACGATGAAGATAATCCACAGTGCTATTTCGATTTTTATCTTGGCTAAAAATGTGTCGAGATGTTTCACCATCAGCTGTCTTTGAATACTTAAATTATAATTTTGAGTCATTCAATGTCCGAGCAAGAGAAGAGGCTTGAAGAAACATCTTCGATGTCATGGTGGGGAAAAAGTGAGGATATGTGGTGTCATTTCTAACAGTCTCCAACAAGGAAAGAGGTCCCACGTTCGCTTCTCCTCCTTGATCTTTCTCAAAGAAAATTTTAGACGCTGCGAAGATGGAGAAGTGTTACCATCCTGGACAGAAGGTTGCCGATCGGAAAAATTGTATGATTCAATGGCTGGCTTTGGTTACCGGACTAGGCTTGCTTAATAATTTTACCCTGAAACCCTCAACACGAAGGATTCAAAGCCAAGGAATGATTTTATTGAATCATGTACAGTGAAATGAGTGCTTGATAAAAAGCTTGACTTAAAGACTCGACATGTACAAACAAAGTCTTCTGTTCTGAAAAATGCTTTCAACCAAGTGTAAAAGTGTTGAATATGTTGTCATTTATATTGGGTTATTCAAAATTAAATATTGATTATAGTTCATACTATTTGAAATACACATTTATGTTCTTTATTTATTGCATTTTTACAAGATTACATGAAACATTATGTCTGAGAGTGAAACGGCATTTTGCATTATACTTATTTTTTGGCAAAATAAGTCAATATCCCCCATTGTTCTGCAATTGGTTGTCGACGGGTGTGAGTCCAAAAAGTGTCTCGATTTACGGTGTGATGGCTACACGTCCACAAGCAAATGACGACCATATTGCTTTCCGTAAATCTTTATCTTTTGGCTGTTCACCATAATTTTGTAAGTTACACATATGCTCAATCAGTGACATTTGGCTATTCCACGCAAAATAGCGAAGTTCAAGTTACTGGAAACATCTAACCAACTCAGGTGGATTGCCTGAAATGGCTATGATCACACTTTCCCCTAAAGTTTAGGAAATTTCACAAGATGCGTGCATTTATGGACATCTGGGAATCTGATGAACACCACAGCTCAAGCCAACAAATTAGTAGATTAGTTCTTTTAGCATTTTTATCTGGTTGATTGACCACTTCACTTTCTTCTCTGCCTGATAAATGACCAATGCAAGTCTCGTTTTTCACAACAAACCATGACGTTCTCGAATCTGATTGGATTCTATAGCCAGGGGGTCAAAGAATGCAGCAATTTGAGACCAAAATCAACAGGGAGACAGTCTAAAAACTTTAAAGACAAAGAAACCTTAAAATCTTACAACAACCTAATTAAAAGTCAACATTAGAAAATAGGGGACAGAGCTATGCGACGAATAAGCTTTGATAAATTCGATGTAGTTTCCGTTTCATTCGATCTTTATTTTGATACGGGGTGCTCCACGAACGTCAGTGATGAAATTTTAAAGGCAACCTTTTCCTAAGGCTCGGAAATCCTTTTCCTGGAAATTGGACGAAGTCAAGAGTCGAATTGAAAGAAGATCCAACTTCCTTCTTTTCCCATTCACTGAGCAAGGTTCATCTTGATGGCGAATTTGCATAGGACACCTCGTGTCCCATTGGAAAAGGGAAAGGAACGAGGTCTTCTTGCTTGTAGGAGCAGTTGTGTTTGGCTGGCCTTTTTTCCTTCTCCATTCTGGGCGACCTTTTTGTTTTGAAACCCATGAAATGGCATGCCTCTTCCTTCTTCAGCTTTCCAGTCTGAAAGGAGAAAACGAAAAAAATAGCGATGGTTTTTTTTCTTTACTTCCCTGAGGAAGCGAAACCGGGAGTGCTTGCTTGTTTCCAAGATTCTCCGTGCTCTCTTTGGCAGGATGAGACAGAGAGAAGAAGGCTTTGGTTCCTTTTTTGCCGCGCCTCTATTTGCTTAAAAGATGAACCGCCGAAGGACATTTGGCACTCTATACACATACTAGTGCACAAGTAGTCTGTATGGAAAGAAGGAGAGAGAGTGAATGAAGGCTGAAACCACACAAAGGTCACTTGATGGACCCGGGGTTATTTTCAAGTTTATTTTCCCGTTTCCATATGGCAGAGCTTTTTCGATAGAGGGAATATTTGTTTATTTGGAAACCCATTTCCCAAATTGTTCCTCACAGTATCCTTTTGAAAATGTACTGAAAAAGCCTCTCTGCCAAACGAGTCTCGAAAATATCCTTTGAAAGCTTTTAAAGTTCGTTAGTCTGAGCATGGACTTCTTAATTGGGATAACGATTCGCGTGGCTTGAGATATTTGATAGGATTGAAGTCCTTGAAGGCGATTGGCCAACCAAATCTCCAAAGGAGATATTTTTGAACATTTGATCTCCGGATTGTTGAGGCCAATATTGGAGGAACTAACAAGTTGGAATTAGGAAAAATGAACAAGGGAATTAGAAAACATTATTGAAACAAAAAAGGAAATCCAGCTCTTGAAAGGGACAAGGGATATTTGCAGATCATTATTATAGACAATAGAAATGTGCTTGGTTAACTTTGAGGCCCTTAGAACAGAGGCTCTCGTAAGTAAAAAAAAACAGTGCCTTTTTCTTAGAAACGGGAAAAGATAAACAGCATCGTAGGTCATTTGCTAAATAAGCCTAAATGTGAGTGTTCAACTGAGCTCGATTTTAGGAAACTTTCAATCTCCATATTCCAGAAGTCTAGTATTAATTTTCTCTCTAAAAACCAAGAAGCTCCCTCAACTGAAGGCGTTCGACCTTGGGTTTCCTTTCGTTCACATAAAACGAACCTTTCTTCTAAATTGGAGATTCCTCGACATCCCCCGTCCATGAATTTTAAAACCCATTTACTTTTACCAAATGGAGCAACCAACCTCAAAAAGAGGATAGCCTCTCCGGATCTGTCCATGTTCCATCGGAAACGGAACTAGTTCGCTTGGTTTAGTCATATTGTGTCATAGTAAAACGCGGATGCACAAAACCCTGGGTTCCAAATGGAATTTTTGTCTTTCAGCCTCCAAGCCACGATTCTCTCGAATTTGTGCATCCTTCGTTCCCAAGCAAATTAACTTAGTTGCCAGGCTCAACATACGAGTAGTCCTTTCATGGATAGGTCTGGTTTTCCATTCCAAGAGCGTTCCTTCTTTGGTAGTTTAGATACAAGGATGGCACGCGCTCAATGCTCATTTATTAGTCGCTTGCTCTTTTCTACATGTTCATGCTGTGTCATCGCGATTTGATCCGTAAATGGAACATTTCACCGGGTCTTTGTTAAAAGAATCCCTTCTCGTTGCTGCCAAGATGGAACGGCAACTTTTATAGGCTTATTTCACGTCCAAGGTGGAACCCAAAGAATAAAAGGCAACAAATACAGACAAGGCAGCGAAAATTGCAAAAGTTGGCACCCTGCTAACTGAATGAAGAGCAATGATAAAACTTGAAACAAGGGGTTCAACAGCACAAATGGAACAAAGTCAGGCGAGAGAGAAAGAGATGGAGCATGGCCTTTTATTTTGATACTCCTTGGAAATCATTAAAACTTTCACGGATCCCAAGGTCAAACAACAGAATCGCATTGGTTATTCAGAAAGGTGTCTGGCAAGTGAAATAAAGTTTCCTTTTTTTTATTCGCTTCAGGTTATTCAGCCAACCTTGACTTGCCTTTGATCAATGGGACGGATTCGGGGTTGAACAAGAAATGGAAAACACTTTGGATCTTGATCTTCCTCATTTTTACTTTGCAGATGCCATGCCGCTTGGATCTCAATGTGACTTCAATCAAAATGACAGTCTTTGTGGTTGGGAGGTCTACAGCCAAAGCATCGACCACCAATTCAGTCATGAGAACCGGGAATGGTCCCTCCGCAGTGGGGGTACAAAACTGGGAGGCATCAATGATCGACATCAAGGTAGGAGTTCAAAAGGTCGAGGCCAACATTGAAAGGCTACATTCGCCACCCTGATTTCCGATTTTAGGAAACTACCTCTATCTGGAATATAATGGATCGAGAGTGGGGAACTTCCAGACGGCCATGCTTCGAAGTCCCACATTTCCGCCCCAACCTAAATACAACGCAAATGCTACCTCCAAATACTTTGAATCATGTCGGGTAAGCATTTTTGGGGTTCATCCAAGAACCACTGGATTTCCTTGAACAAAAAGGCTTGCGAAATGAATTATGATTTCCAGTAGGAACACATCACTTGCGGTTCTCTGCTATTGAGACCTTCTTTGTCTTGGTCAAACCACGTAATTCAATTTTTAGCTAAATCGAGTGTCAGTGTGAAAAGTTATGACCTCTCAAAGACATGTACTGAAAAGAACATAAAATTACAGAGCTCGCCCCTTTTATGATAAATTATTTCCAGAGGAGGGCTGGTACATTCGTTTAAGGTAGGATGTGCACTGATCTTTGAGAGAGCTACACTAGACTTTTTTGACTCAGACATTCGATCGAGTTGAAACTGCAAACAAGGAGTTTATCCAACAGAAAAAAAGGTCTCATTTGAAATATTTCTACATGAAATCGGATTTACGAGTGTAAGCCTCGTCGTCCAGAGAATTCGGAGGCTCTTGGTTGATTGTACCTCTGATGAAATAGCGACCCTGGGACAAGATCCAACCAGTTACTTGCTCAGGCTGAAGGTTAGAGAAGGCTGTATGGGAGAGGTAAATTATTTTATGACTGTTGTGGAAGGTTTTCCTCTCATAACTGACAAGGAAGTCTGTCGGGAAATCTTGAGAAGATCTGGATCTGTCACATAAAGTACTCCTGCCTTTTCGGATGAGATATTTTTTTGGCGTGGCAGCAAACGCTCAAAAGTTCCCTTCCTTGTGAAGGAAAATAACCAAACTTGAGCCACAAACTACGCAGGAAATGGAACCTCTCGAGTGGGCCTGAACCCAATCATTCAGCCTCAGACTTGACAGCATCTCTGGCATATTTGGTATTATCCAAATCCTACGTAATTGCTCTCTTGCTCTGTTTTAGATACGCCTTTCCTATCACGTGATGAGCGAATCCATCACACCGGGATTCCTCGATTTGTACGTTCATTACAAGAACGATTCTTCATTGGATGGCACGGATATCGAGCACAAACTCACCCGTGTTTCCACCGATGAACTTATGATGGACCACTACGGCTGGAGACGATGGGAAGCCGTGATCCCACCCATGCCGCAACTCCGGTAAGAACACACAGACCAGAAATCATTGAAGCCTATTGGCGGACAATTTTTGAGAAAGATGGGTTGGTGTTGATGAACGTCGATGTATTTTTGTTCCAAGGCAAAAAAAGAGAACGAGTGTTATAGTCCATATTTATTTGTTGAGTCTTATTGACGAGAATCATAAAGGTGCATATGCCTTGCTTACGTTGAGCACATTAAAGTGGCATTCTCCCCTCAAGTTTGTTCCCGCAATTGGTAATTGCAGTTTCAAATAGTGAAACTAGTTGCATATAACTTCTCAGTATTCAATCTCGAGTAATTTCCTTGTCATTTATAGATATAGATATTTTCACCAGTCGATTTTTTTTGTGGGGTTTACACCTATCTGTGATAGAAAATTCATCACGGCTGAAATTGCAAAAATTGCGACAATACTTCCAACTCTAAATAAGATTCACAAAAAATCTCAGGGTTCTTCAAAAGAGCAAAAAAAATATCCTTCGTTTCCGGGTCCCACATTCGTTCTCATTGGTTCCGCTCATAAAAATTTACCGGAAAGAATTTCTTTCGCCAATTTAACCGCTTTTATTGCATTTACTGTACTGGGCAACGGGTATATTTAGAACGATCCTTTCTTTCTTAAAAAAATGAAGTCTTCAATTCGTCAGTTTATTTTGAAGGAAATGTATTTCACAAAAAGAAAATTCGGCCTAACGCTTTGTAGATGGCACCTTAACGTCTGACAATATGATAAAATGTTTGTTAGGTCATAGCTTTGATATCACTTTATTGATTATGAAGAACTCTTAGAGTCTAAAAGGTTTTCCAAAATCGCGAGTTCAAGCTTTTAGCAGAAATGAACAATCTTCAAAAGGGGCATGCAAAAATTTCACGAAGGAAAAAAATCTTTTGGGGTTCACCCTCTCAAATTGGGAACCTAAAGATAAATATAAATAAAGTGATCTAATTCAAGCATGTCAAAGAAGGTTCTTTTTCCATCAAGCGCTCTGAAATCAACCAATGGCAAAATTTTCCATATGTCTATTTGGGCCAAATCAATGTTTACTGGTCGAATCTCAGGAGACCGACAAACGACATTCTCAGATATTAGCCTTGTGCCCAAGCCAAATTGTGATTAACGAGCCACGAGAAAACCCTGTTTCCTTCGGTGTTGCCAAGATTTTTAGAAGATAATTGATCTCCCTATTCAGCTGTCGAGATCGTCCTGCTGCATCAATTAACCGGTTGCTGAGAGACCACCGTAAGCCCATCATTTCGTTATTTGATCGAAGGCTTTGGTCCAAGCCTGGAAGAGATCCCAAGGTTTCGATAAATATGCCTTTGATGGGCACGAAGAGAGGAGAACCTCATAAAAACTTCATTTCCATCCGATCTTCCTGATATTGTTCTGACAGTATTTTGGTCAAACCTCCGAAGGATATTGGATTGTAAAGCCCTTCGACATCTCTGACAGCTAGATTTGAGAAGAATGTTGAGAAAGAGAGTAGTGCAGTGTGTGTGAAAGACATTCATTCGGAATGCAGCACTCGTTTCTTGTGATTAATAATTGCCACGAGAACAAAAGCAATCGATCCCCCAAATTTGGCCGTGGGTGATCCATCCAAAAGTACTGACGTACTCGGTCTGAAGCAAAGAGACACTCTATTGTAAGAAGTTGCGCAAGTTGTTCTAAGGCAAAAGAGCGACACATTTTCGAACGAGAAATGTATTTGTTTGACTCGGCGTGTTCTACGCCATCAAATAAATTGGAAGATTGTTTACTTTGGAACAATCATTCCAGAAAAGCTCTCCCTTCAACATAAAAGAATAAAGAAAACAGAGACTCAATTTGGGGTTATTTCAATCAAATGCTCGGTTATCTAGCAACATTTATAGTTGAGAATATAAATTTTGAAGTATGGTTCTAAGGAAAATAAGGGAAAAACACTGCAGATTGGTTTTGATATCACCATACTGTTTCATTTCTTCTGTGGAGATATTTGACAGAAGCCTCAATCATTGTCTTGCTGCGACATTCAAGTGTTCAATCTAAAGATAGGAGAGGAAAACTGTCTTTCAGGGACTGATTCGCAAGATAAACCATCCATATTATGGTACAAAACATGTGCACTTGCCAAAGCAAATACAACAATACAATATATTTTGACATTGATGAATCGAGATATGTTGTCTAATTGTTTATTAATTTGTTAATGGTCCTGTCAAACAAAAAGTCCAATCTTCTTTTGATTGCTCCTAATTGGTTTGATGTCATCGTGTAAAATGCAAAATTTATCAACATAATATGAATTCTTTAACAAAACACGTGACACATGGCCAAATCCTTTTTGAACCCCTTAAACCATGAAAGATTTTCCGGTTTTCTGCATCTTTGAAAATTTGCCCATTGCTCAATTTGAGCGACTTTAAAAACCAGTTGTCCTCGCTCAAGTGCCTCCCATCTGAGCTCGCCTTTCCTTTTTCCTCTCCAGATATAACATTTTCTTAGTGGGTTCCAACGGTTTGGGCACGAGAAATGAGATGGCAGTGGACAATATCACCCTAAGCCCACAGTGTTTTGGCTTGGGAGTTCCACAAGAAGAACTTCAAGGCTGGCGTCCGAGCATGACCGATAAGGAGTTTTGCCAGCATTATAGTAAGTACCATTGGTTGTATCGGTTTACTAACCTGTCCAATGGACCTTCAGGAAAGACAAAGTTCAAAGACTTGGCTGATTACTCGAAAAGTTGACTAAAGATAGACCACCAAGGCCGATTAATCTCTTTGATTGATTCCAACCTGAGCCCCTCCCCACTGATTGGATGTACCCTTTCCATCTTTCAGACCGCACCCAATGCTCTCGGCCCGAAAAGTCCGAGGAGTATTTGTTTAATTCCTGTAAAGCCCGCAGGGGGGCCATTGGACCCACCCAGGAGCATTGCGATGACGCCTACAGCAAGACCAACACCAAGGTCCTGATTGGAGATCCTGACAAGACCAAGGATGACGTTCACCTCTTTGGTTATGTGACTGGAATCCAGAGGTGGAAAGTGCCCAAGACCAAGATGTATTCGTAAGTTATCCCGGCAGGCTCTTTCCAACATTGATTGGTCGGTCTTTTTTTGATTTGAAACTTTACGAAGAAAAAACAAGAGGCCCACTCGTGGTTTGAATTGGAGAGTGGAAACTGGGAACAAATTGATAAAAGGAGCACATCAGAGAGTTTCGGAAAGTTCTCGAGACTTGGGCGCCCTTCTGATATTTTAGGAAAAATCGGAATGATTTTTTTCCCTGGAAAATGGTGATGTTTCCATGAACCCAACGGGCTTTTTTTCGATCTTGAAATTGAAGCTTGATCCCAGAACAAAGACAATTTTGAAATTTAGTGATGGACCGAAAGCGCTTTCGGCCGAAATTTCGGTTTCGGTTTCGGTTATGCCTACCGAAACCGAAAGCAGACAAGCACTATGTAAAATGGAGTTTGACAACAAAATCAAAAAAAAAAATTGGTCCAAAAACCTCTGAAATTTAAGCATCAATACCCAACATCGAACACATGAGCATTCTAATTTTTAAGGCAGATTTTGCATTTGAACAATTTGTAATCAGCTGCTTTCGGTTTCGGTTTCGGTTGAGCCCTCTTTCGGCCGAAACTTTCGGTTTCGGTTATGAGCCCTTTCGGTCCATCACTATTGAAATTTGACTCAATGTGAATGTCTAAAGGGAAAAAAGTGTAATGTCAACCGCCTATAGCAATCATTTTCTTTTGAAAATCTCAAATCGACTAGACAGCAAGATCTCAAATTCAGATTTTACAAAACCATTTTGTTCCACGATTTCAATCTCAATGTCTGATTGGGAAAGATGTTAGGGATTTTTGTGGGTCTGCTCCAGAATTTGATGTGATGAGGTTTTCTAGAATTGTCAAATTTCCCCCGATATTTAATAAGAACTTTTCGTTTTCTCGACTCTGGCCAGGTAAAAGAGTGGCCTTGATTCTTCCAAGGCCAAATTAAGATGAGATGTGCTCTCCAATTCCACTTAAACCTCACAAACCACCAGGGAACTGACAAAGAACCTCGTTGGTAGAAAGTGGCTTAATTGCATTATTTCCCACAAATTTTGCCTTTTCCCGGCACTCTTTACTCTCATTCCTCAAAGTTGGCTTCGAGTAGCGAGGAACCGGTTTTTTATTTATTTCAAATATCTATTGTATTCGAACTTGGAGTCAGTTAAATACTAAAATAGGACTCAGAGAACGTCTCATCAATGAATACACACATTTACCCCACTTTAAAAAGAGCTTATTTGAGCAAAAATGTTGAAATGAAAAGTGGTCCTGTCAGTGCTGATCCGTCACTAATATTTGTGCCAACTGCATTGGTGCAATGATTGTCTGGAAAATATATCAAATTACGGATACTTCTTTAAGTAAGATTTAAGTACAAAACAAAACCCGCAACTCTCTTTAGAACGTGTCTAGTCAATTGCATTGACACATTAACTTGGCTACTTGAAGAGATTCTATAAAAATAATCTCCAAAATCGGAAGACTAATCTGAAGCATAAAATTCTCGCCGGGAAAAACCCGGATTGGTTCTGAATGTCCAATCTTGAAGGAGATGTAGTTTGAGTTTCTTAGCCGAGGGCTCCTCCTTGATCCTCGTATCAAATATGAGGGTAAAATATTCCGGAACTTTAGCTAAGCCCCAGAAAAAAAACAGTGTTGAGGTGATAACCCAGAGTTTGAAGTCGCCTATTCAGCAAAAGAAACTTCTCCAAAAAGAAATATCATTTGAAGGTCTCAAAAATTGAAAATGAAACACGACTCAAGTTCCTCTCCGTCACTTCAAAACATTATCAGTCAGTCTTTTCCATTTCATAACTAGGACCTTATCAAGGCAACTTTTCTGAAAGGAATCAGTTTTCCCACTTTTGTCGAGTCAACCAAGTTCCCCCTTCATTACAGGGGTCCAAATCTTAAAGTTCGAGGTTTTTGAGCCAAAGGCGGATGTTCCGTATCAAAAGGGTTGCCATATTTAGTAGATTAAGTTCAATCCCAGGATCCAACTCGGGTTTCCAAAGGGCATCACTGATTTGCCATCCTGATGAAAGACATGCCATTGAAGAAGAAAGGAAACGGTCTGAAGAGACTCTTTCCGTTCTATCAGAACCAGTTGAGAAGACAAATGGTCCACCATCAATCAATAAGATGGAACCTCTTACATTAGCTTTCCTTCGTTCCCATCAATAAAAAAAAGGATTCAATTGAATGAGACTGTTACCAAAATGTTCCATAGAGAAACGTACATTCGTTTAGACGTGAATTGGAACCCTGGAATTGCTTTCCCACACGCAAATGGGGGGTCCTCTAATCTCGACGGGGAACACACAACACATGATGGATGACAGAGTTGATCTTGATTAAAACACAAAAGACTCTCCAGATGCCTTGGACCAGGCCAATCAAACACTTGTTCCTCAACTTGTTTGATTTACGGACCCTCTTCTTTCCGTCAATTGAATGTCAAACGACTACGAATCATGTCAGACCCTGAGGATACCTTAACACGAACCCCTGGGTATATACATAGACCCTTGTCTATTGGTCTAGTCTGTTAGTTTTATGGCCAAGACAAGTGATGCCAAAGGAATGCGTTGTTATTCTTGCCTATGTGCACAGAAAGTACTTCAGAGGTGGGAATTTATTGCTTAGGATTTGTCGTTATTCGATCATTTTTCGGGCGGATTTGCATTTTATCCTCTTGTATACAGGGTTGGGCGCTATTGCGCGTGCCGATAAAATGAGTGGTGAAATGTGTCCAAATCAATGAGCTGCCTTGATTTTTGCGTTGAATTTTATTAATCACTTGGGGCCGACTGATTTAATCAAAATTTAATGTAAAAGAAGCGTGATCTTCACAATAAGAAAAAGGTGGGTGCTGGTCAATTCCTTTTGGCTTCACCCACTCTTTGCAAGATCATGTGGATTTGAAGTTTATTTTTGACATTTCCCAATAGAGTTTTGAGTTCGTATAATAAGAATGTTGCTTTAAAAAAAAACCATAATTTAAACTGATGGAGCTTGCAAGCTATTGAACGATTTCAAGCCGCGTAATTTACAATAGAAGAATTGTACCAGTAAAAACGCTCAACCCTGTTTTGGTATCACTCGTGAATTTGGCTTTTTTATCGTTCATTTTAACATGATTGGCATAGCAAATCATACAAAGTATAACTCGCAGATTTATTGTTAATATTTCTGTCAATTAGATCAATCACTCTGTTACTAAAGTTGATAACGGGAAAACTAAGCCCTAGAATTGCTTCTATTTCTATTGGAAGTCCAAGAAAAAAACTGCCAAAACGTACAAGTGGCACCCCTCTGAGCACTTGGCAGGTCTGACAGTTCTCGAAAACTCTTATTAAAACATCAAGGCCAAGTGCAAAGAGCCTAAATTCCTCAATTGTCCTTCAAACATATTGTAAAAAATCCCTCGTAAGTTTCAACATTCTCCAACTTCAGAAGAAGACCAGGAAAAGCTTTACTTTCCCTTTCGCTCGTCTCATTCAATTAGGGTTTCCGTCTCTTCCAATCAGGAAGTAATTACGATAAAGTACTAGCATGTCTATGTCCTCGAGTATTCATAATCCCCTCATTTTCTCGTTCATTTTCAGATTTATCGTGAGTGGCGCCAGTGGAGCTGTGGGTCGTCGAAATCGCTTGGAAAGTCGTGCCGATGAAATTCGAGCCATTATGTGGTTGGAGGCCAATGAGACCATTTTCATCTTGGTGGGACAACAAGGGAACTCTTATTGTCCGGTGAATTCGGTAAGTTGAACTCGAGCAAAGAGACCGGCTTCTTTCCGGCTTTCAGTGGAAATGAGTTTTCTTCTTGGGCCTCAGGATTTCTTTTGTTCGACATGTTGGTGTTTTTTTGGTCTCAGCATTGGAAAGTGCTTTGTCAGGGAAAAGAGGGCCCCAAACCTAGGCCAAGAGGCATTGTTCTGGCTATTTCAAGTGCAGACGTCGAAAAGCATGGCCTTCTTGACAAACATCCACTTCATTGTCCTTGGCCATTTTCATTAAGAACCCTTCATAACTTCTCCTCCATTAGTTTGTGTTTGTACTCTGTTTCGAACAGGGTGCTGGTTAATCCCAAAATACAATCGCAAATCTTGTTTTTACAAGACCCCTTTGTTTGCAATGGGAGTGTTTGTACCTTTTCCCCGGTTACAAGCCTTCAATGACTTTCAGATGTGACAAAAAAGTGAGAAACGTATGGTATAGATATGCTTTAAAGGAATATCTATACATCAAAACTTCTAAGCTAACATCTCACGTCAACATGTTCTGAAGTAGCACCTGTTATTATGGGCTATAAAGTAATAAGTCACCATTTGAATATTGACTTCAAGTTCAAAATTGAATGACTTAGATTTCAATGTTACATCTGCATTTCCAAGTCATTATATTCCTGCCAATTAGGTGTACACAATTTCAAAGTAATTGATCACCTGTCAGGCAATATTATTTATAATGCTCTTTTCCTTATTTGTTGTTTCGTATGTTTGTTATTCAGCTTATAGCTTGATACTGCTAGAAGCTTTTTTTCATGCAATTTATTTTTCAAAAGGGAAACTTTGCTATTGAAAACAACCATTACCAGGTGAATAATACAATCAAAACCAATTACTTTTGAAAGCTAAATTGTTTTCAGGTAAATCGTGTGTAATAATCATTTAAAATATCCACGACCCCGGTTCTCTTTTCGTGTTTTTGAACTGAAGCACAATTGTTCTAAAAATCCTAAAAAGACATTGGAAAAGATGTAACTAAAGGGCACCCTAAAGGCGTAAAAAACTGGCATTTGTCTATTTTTTTCGAGCTTCGTCATGATTTTTTGAAAGATGTGTACTCGCAAGATTTTTGTCAGTGTAAGATCACCAGTTTTTCTTCATAACACGACTATTAACATTTGTCAACGTGTTTGGGATTCCTCTCTCGAGGCAAATTCCTGACTTTAAAAGGTAAGAAACCCGATCTCTTTAGCGTGACAAACGGGACCTCAGCAATAAAAAACACAAAGGCTTCTCACTCCAACATACATTCCTACAGTCAGCGGTCAAATTGATAAAGCTCCCTTAATCTACCCCCAAAAAAGATGAATGCAAAAATGGACTTTCTTGCCCTTCAGATGTCGAGCACCTTTTCGGTGTCGTCGGTCACTTATTTGCCTTGGGACTCGAGGTTTTTCAGCCAAGCCAATCCAGTCCATCAGGTGGACGCCCTATTTGATTTATGGGTCCTTTATTAAAGGCTTTTTCCTCTGATCAGATTGCCCTTTAGCGTGTGTCGCAAAGCCGCTACACTCGGCTTCATTTTTACCTGGACTTCATCAAAGATTGAAACCGAAAAACTTTCCTCGAGCACAAAACTAGGCTTGAAACGTCTTGAGAATCGTGTTGTGAATGAATGGATCCATTTGGACAAGCTCAAGATTGTGTAGCTGAATGAAGAGAGGCAAGAAATGAACAGAAAGAAAGAAAGAGAGAGGCCACAACAAACGATTCTACGTATGTAGGATTCAAAATGGGGAAAAGGGTCTCGTGCATCCATCCATTCATTCATCACAACTCGTTCCCGTGAAGAAAGAAAAGTTTTCTGATTTGGCCATTTTGTGTAGTGGTATCGAGACGAACTGGTTGAAGAAATCGATTTCGAATAACTTGATGGTTCAGATGGAACCCAATGTGGAATAGTTGAGCTTGATGCCTGGCTGCTCTTCCCCTCAAGGTCGATATGGCTTTTATAGAAGTTTTCAAATGCGATAGACTGGAGATTATTGAAGCAAATTCAGTCTCGAAGCCAAGTTCTTCCGAAATTATTTCTAAATTCCGGTTTGTTTTAAAAATGGAGTCAGAAGTGGAATCGTACTTTATAACGAGATTTTTGGGGAGTAAGTGCTTTATTTACAAAATAACTTGGTGGAATTGGACCGCCTTTATTTGAGCAATGTTCAAAGGTCCCTCATCAAATCTCGTATTTGATATACGTAAAAGTACCCGCACAAAGAGCAAATTGTGAGGTCATGTTGCTTTCGTCTGAAGCATTCCAACAAAATGTTGCTTTCCCGCAAAAGACTTCTTTCAGAAGACATATCCACAAATCTTTGGTCAAATTAAAATGCAAATCGAGCCAAATTGATTTCTCCTTTGAGCGATTCCAAAGTTCAAATCTTTCAAGTGGTTTCGTGACTAACGAGTGAACTTTCCGAGAGAGTGTCCTTCTTCTGAGAAGGATTGTGGGTGCCTCACTTCACTTCTTGCATCAGAGATTGAAAAGTTCCAATGCAACCTAATCCTGCTCAATATCTCTCCATTTGGATCCACGCTTTCGGTGGTGCTTGAGAGCAGATTTAGGAGCTTGAAAGAAAATTGGTTGAGACCACAACGGATAAAGTTCCGATAGCTTTGCTCCTTTTTAATCTTTAGAACACTTCTTGGTCAATTAGAGGGTTTCAATATCAAAACTTATTGTGTCAACATGTTCTAACAACCTCTTTTTCTGGACAGCATCAGTTTTAGGCCAAGCAGCTCAATGAATTTTCAGACCGGATTGAACAATTACTAGTTGTCAAAGTAGGATGAACTCCAAAAATCTTAGTTAATGGAGGAAGCCTTTTAAATCTAAACGTAAACGAATTCAAGTGGAAACACGAAACTAACTTTTCGGACATCATGGATTAAATTGTATTCCCATTCATTTTCACGTGTGTCAAATCCATGAGTGATGGATTACACTCCAATTCTATCAAGACATTCAATGAAAATGTGTTAGATGAGAAAGGCTTTTTTTCTTTTCTTTTCTTGGTTGCCGATCAAACCTGCTAGTTATGAAAAGAGTCTAGATTTTGAAGCCTTCCAACACATATCATAAAAATCTAAAAAATATATGAACCCCTCCAACCATATCAGAATTTTGTACTATTATTTTATTTTTTTTTTTTTGCGGATTTTTTACCACCGCTACAAGGAATGCGATTCCCTGTAAATTTAAGGATTTCTCCCGACAGCTTCAATCCGACCCCAACAGGATTCGAACCTACGCCGTCTGGGGAAGCACTTACACTCGGCACTTTTAAGAACGCGCTAGTACGCGTGGCCATTCTGGCTTCATATTAGACATCAAACTGCAGCTTTCACGGTCAATCAAACCACATTTCACGCACTCAAACAAGATTACCATTCCGTTTCAAACTCGAGATTCCAATTTTCAAATGTCATTGAAACAAATATTACAATACGTACTTTTACCCACTTTGCACTTGTTTTTCCCCAGCATTTTCCCTTTAACGAAACGTGGGAAGACATCATGTACTTTACTACTCGTCTTGTACATAATAAAGTTTCTTTTTGCCCTTTAGATCATTGTAGCTGAAGGTCGTTGCGATGGAACTTTGGGAACATTGGGTTCGGATCGCAAAAAGCGCTATCTCATGGACGATGACCGACACATGGATAACTCAC
Source organism: Tigriopus japonicus (assembly GCA_010645155.1). Taxonomy (NCBI): domain Eukaryota; kingdom Metazoa; phylum Arthropoda; class Copepoda; order Harpacticoida; family Harpacticidae; genus Tigriopus; species Tigriopus japonicus. The sequence continues at coordinate 5,888,127 of CM021315.1, read as the reverse complement.
ACAGTCATCCAAGAAGTCCCAAAAAGAGCGCCGATGTCCGAACCATTGCCCGAATCATGTCTTCAACGGATAATAAGCACTTAAATTCGGGTTATGTGGAAACACCCGAATCGGAACTCTCGGATCGAACCCATCATGGTCAGATCATTGAAAATGAGCCCGTGAATGGGACCCATTTGGGCGCCAATGACAACATTGAGATGGTCCGAACCGAAAGTCAAAAGAAGGTGACTTATGAAGGAGGAGGCGGAGGAGGCGGGGCTACTATCATCTTCCGGGTAAGTGATAGGGCGTGGTTTTATACAATCTAGTTAGGCTTGCAATGAGCCTTGAGATGAAGGAATAATGGTTGAACTCGTAAAGCCGACAACCCAGTTAAAGAAGATTTAAAGGTTTTGAACCAACTTGAGTTTACCGTAGAGGGCTTAAATCAATGGACGTTAGAACTGGGTGTTATTTATTACACCCTTTGAGTGACTTAACTTATATTTTAGCACCACACCGACCTTCAGCTAGTCCGTTCCTCTGTGAGTTTATTGAGTGGAACAGTAAATTTTGATTAGTCACATTTTAGGGGAGGTAATTTTGAAGGCTTGTTGTCTTGCTTGGATCAATTTCCAAAACTTGAAGAGAGGTGACGAATCATCTCATAGATGCAGAGAGGGTACCAGAAAAATAATACTTGAACATCAAGATGTTATCAACCATATATGAAACATCATGGATATTTGTTAATGTATTTATATACAAAGTCAACACCAGCACTTTTCATGTTATTTGATCACATCTTTATTGCCACAATTGACTCTCGAAGCTTTAGGGACTCTACTTTAAAACAAACCATTAATGTTATTCCAAAGGCAAAATCAATGACCAACATTAACAAGGGACACAAAATTCAGAGTGTAATTTTTCATGAGCCTCTCTGTTAACGAAACCAAAGGTTGCTGTTTCAGCACAATAGCATTGACTTTGTATAAAAACAGGGCCGGAAAAACACTCGAATTGTCTCAAGAGGGTCGAAGCTCGCGGCTCAGAATTATCGATCCCGTTTCGTCTAATTTCAAGCCCTTTGTTTTATTTACCTCTCTCACCCTCAGATTCGTGACAATCACACCGTCGAGCCTTTGTTCATTGCTGCTGGAGGCGGTGGAGCCTCTGATCACCAATCGGACCAATATGGTTCGCCCAACATCAATCCCGATGCCAAAGGATACGTCCACCTTAAGGCCAAGCTTCAGGATTTGATTGCTCTGGTCTCAAAGCGAGATATGGATGCCGGTAAGGAGGCTCAAGTGAAGACCAAAGGTTGAAGAATCACCAATTGTATATCGATTTTCCTCACCAAAGGCAACTAGTTTTGGTGTCGATAGAGAGAGAGAACGAATGAATGAGGGATGTGAAAACATTGGCAGGCTCAATTAGGAACAATTACATTAGTTGCAAAATAAGATTAATTGATTTATCGATGACCGCAATGTTAATCACTAAGACCCGAAATAGATTTTTTTTAAATATAAAACATTTTAAAGAGAGAGCTCTCGTATTGGGAGAGGCTCCAAAAGTAAGGGCGGTACAGTACTCAGAAAAGGTATGAAAGGTATCTGATACTGTATATTTTCAAGAGCATTCATGGGCTCAATCCTAACCCAGGATTTGAGATCAGTTGTAGCGATCGTAGAGGTTTTACGTGCGCTCTGAGAGCACCTCCAAATCCTAAGGAATCAAGGCTAGTTCGAACAATGAAGTCCTCCTCTCTTCTTTATCGGGCTCCTTCATTGTTCAATTTGTTGCCTATTTGCCTTCGTCGGGAATATGTAGGAGCTGATCCTTTAACAGCATTTAAGGCAGGATTGGACAAATTTTTAAATACTATTCCTGACCAACCCACTATACCTACAAGGGTTGTATAGATCTGCTAACAATAAGTCATTGGTAGATCAAATTTCACATAAACATTAATTATAGAAACTATATCAATGATTAACTCTCTTTACAGGGAATCTCATTCCTTGTAACGGTATTAAAAAATCCGCCCCCCCCCCCCAATAAAAAAAAAGAAACATTATTTTACGTTTTGCCTCGATTTTTTTTCAATATTTTGGCTGTTTCAAGGAAGAGTATTAATATTTCTCGAAAATTTGATTGAGAAAAATGTTAAAGGCAAATTTGAGAAAAATAAATGAATGACCAATGTTCAAGAGGGCTTACCCAAAATGAACCCAAAATACAAAGATTTCTGCAAAATGGCATTGGTACTGAGATTAGATAATCACAACCAAAACTATTGTCAAACACGAGAAAAAACTGCGTCATTTATTGAGGGAAATTGAAAATCGTATTTTCAAATCAATTACACGTCTAGTATGCCTCCATCCACGGTCAACAACACTTTTTTTGCAAATATTTTTCCGGGCCCTATTAATCACCATTCTGGTAAATGACGAGATGTACTGCACATGTATAAATAAAATCTTAAATTTGACATTTAAAGTGAACAGAAAAGAAACAAAATGTGTAAGAGAAAAGAGGAATTAAGGTTTTCTAAAAACACTTTATTGTCCACCTTTGTTGATGGGGAGATAAACATGTCTGTATGGTTGAGTTTTTGAGTTGCATGTACTATTATATAGTTCATAATCAACTGCTTCGAGCTTTACGAAGGCTCTCATTCATCATGGCCTTCCTATTTGCCGTTGTAACCGATGAAGAGGAGTGGTTGGTTGGTATTTGGTTTACCATCAGCCTCGATACTGGATCGTAGATTGATGGTGGAACTCAAGGATGTATATCAAATGAGAGCTTTCAGTTCCACATACTTTTCGATATCGCTCATTTCTCAGACCATGAATTTACTAGGCTCATAAACGAAAGCTCGAGTTGTGCACCCAAAAGCTACGTACGTAGTACGTAGAGTAGACTGACTCCACCAACCAGACGTTCTCAAGCATTTCATCAAGGATCATTGAGCATTTCGCCAGAAATCCCGTCGTTGGCTCGCTATTTTAAAGTGCTCTTTACTCTCCTTCAAATTAGGTTCCGGTGGAGGCTGGAACCGAACCTTAAGTGTTCCAATTAAGTTCGAAGAGGTTTTTGAAGCCTTTGAAAAGGGACTGCGAGTCAATCCAGCCGGATTCTCATCGGACAATAGTTGGATGGGCGGGTTGCGTTGCAGTCCTAAATCACATCAATATGGCGGATTTGGCGGGGGCGGAGCCGGATGTAAAGGCGGAGGTGGAGGCGGAGGATTCGTGGGTAAGCTTAATTCCTCACTGTACTTTCTATTCATCCATTTGATTTCTTCTTCCAACTTTCCTAATGGCTGCTTAAACCGTACTTTAACAAGGCTGTGCACATTGTCGTAGCGGAACAAAAACACATTCGAGCAATGCAAAATTACTGTTTGTCCTTAGGCGGAAAAGGAGGTGAAAACGAGACTCAAAATGGTGAAGGTGGCTGGTCCTACTTCAATGCCGAGGCTGTGGTGAAGATCCTGAGTCCTTCGTCGGCTTTCCGAAATGCACCCGCCCGAGGGGACATTCCTAGTACTTGGAAACACCGAGGAGCTGGCCAAGTCCAAATCATTGAGGCGTTACCTGACCGCTATTGCCACACCAATTGCAGTTCGTTCGGAGCTGTGTGCATGACATTCGATCCTGAGGAGGATATCCGAGGCTGTGTGTGTCCCAATGGGATCATTCTCACCCATAGCGGCCTTTGCTCAGACGGTAGGAACCAGTCAATATCATGTTTCCCCAAACATAATGGATTGCTGGAAGCTAAGTTAGTCGGGATCCGGTTCGATTGAGAATCCATCATTGGAGAGGAACATCAAGCATTGTTCCCGAGCACAAAAATAAATATTTCCTTACCCAATATAAGCGACATTTGGAACCAGCGTTACTCGAGGGGTAAAAACACAATCCAGTCAGATAGAGCATTTACCTATTTTAATGTTGTCAACAGAAAAGTCTGAAAGCGGCGAATCTTTGAAATTTAACCTGGGTAGCGTGACAAGTCACAAAAAAACATCAACGAAAATGTGAAAGCATTATAGGATCCTCTCACAAACTTGGGAGTTGCGGGTTTCCATTTCAAGCCTTCGAGGCCGAGTTAGTCACAAAAACATGGTCCTTGATCTATGACCTGGAAATATTCTCGATTTATCATCCGGAAAGCCCTTAGAGAGGGAGAAAGAGGATCGATCGGTGGTTGGCATTCCCACGTGGTGGGGGGAGCAATTGCCGCAAAATTTCCAATTCATTGAGTTCAGCCAAAGCAATTTCGCTCCCAAAGAGCCGCCTTTTGTTTTCGCGTGAGGGATCTTTTGTGATTGTTCCACTACAGATTCAACACTTCCAGAGATCAGAGATCACTTCGTGTGAGACCGTCGTCTTGATTCTCTCTAAGTGAGTGGCTAGACCCTCGACAAACGTGTTCAAACGGGTCATTTGAAGGGCTCTTTGAGACAAACAAAACACACACATCTCACTCACTCCCACCGACGGCAACTTGTTTTGGCTTGAGTGATTAAATCCCACTTGCCACTCAAGGCACTCAAGACTTGCTTGACCTTGGGTAGCTGTCAGGGGGAAAATCCGCGTGGAATCCACTCTTAACCGGTTCCTACTATTTAGTGATTGTTGGGAAGATGATGTTGATCAAAGGGTATTATGACAAGCACTTTCAGAGACCACAAACTATTTGGGCAGTGGAGACAAATTGGCAGGGTTTCCAAAATCTAGGTTTTATTAACCCACACAAAAAGAGGATGATGCCAAGATTTTATTTGGAATGTGAGAATTTCTGTTTGGTCCGCAGAATACTGGAAAGAAAACGTTTGATAGCTTGTAAGTCGTAACATGTCTGAAAATACTACAGGGTGCCTAAATGAACCCATTTTTGCGCTCTAAAAACAGTTCGACCTTACGAAAGCTCACATATTTTCAAACTGAAACGAGCTTGTTCATGATAACTTCAACCCCGAATAATCCCACACATCTAAAATTGAAGCCTAGAAATTCATGAGGCAATGTAGGTGTCTCCCAAAATCCCAAAATCTATTTGGCACAAAGCGAAATTGCATTTCGCCCGAGGATAAAGACCGTGAAGCCGGTGGCTAGAAACATTTCCATTTCGGTGATGGTTGTTGGCAAGGGTCTTCTTATACTGCAAATACGTGAGCAAAAGAATGCACAAATATGTCCCAAATGGCAAAAGAAAACACGCTCGCACCCAAATCAGACACTCTGTATCCAGAAGAGGGTTTTTTCTCAATTTGTTCATTTGAACAAATACACCTAATGAAGTCCGACAAAAACAAAGGTCGGTTTCAAGACAAGCAAAATATGTTTTTGTCTTTTTCGAATCTTTCTACGTTGATATTTGTGATAAATTCTGATAAGACGTCTTTTAGAACAGACCCTTTCGCGTCCTTAGGGCTCTCGATGAGGAAAATAAGGGCCTTCTCTATTGAGGGGAAGAAAGAAAATATCGGGTCCGGTTAATGAGCACCTCCTCGGCACCCTAAAACCCACTCAGAATTGACGAAAGCCAACATCACGAGACAAAACAAGATTAAAGCCATTCTTCTGAATCCCTAATGAGACAAGGAAGTGTCATGATGGCTTGCTAGCCTAGCCAAGTTCAGGGGGAAAGATGCAAGAGGGTACAACAAATAATAAAGAGCTTGATTCAATTACTTCATTATACTGCATTACGACCCCAGTTCTAGGGGAAAGTTGGCAGAGAGCAAGACAAAACAGAGTGACCATCATCATGATGCATTCATTCACTGAACGGCACACTTTCATGTAATCCATTTTCATCACCAAGCTACGGACTAATAAATCTTCTCGTACTTCACTTACAGAAATTCCCATGTATGCTGTGATCGCGTATGCTATAGGGTGCTGTTTGGCCTTCATCATGGTTGCCTTTTGTTGCCGACTCTTGTGTAAGTATTGATCCATCTTGAGCTAGTCAAAGATATTAGCGGCTTCATCCAAGACCCTGGCTCTACAACGCACTTTGAAGTGAAGACTGAAGGGTCAAAGGTTGGCACAATCCCAAAGGTTTTTCAGCCTTGTCTAATTGACCTCATTCGCGGTCAAAACACGAGCTTTCAACACCTTACCCACGAGCCCAACTCATCGAAGGAATCCCAACATTTAGGAAGGCTCTGATATTGATTTTGGGGGCCCAGAAATGCATTTGCGGACTCAAAAGGCCGTACTGGCACAGTCTTCTTTTTCCTTGCCACAACTTGAGATCTTTAACCTTCAAAATTGAAGGCCAGGCAGGCATTGTCCTAGCTTCGGCTGGATTGGTCCTAAGCCCCCTTGATAAAGGGACCTTCAACCCGCAACCTTCATTGGCCCAACCTCTAGGATACATTCTGGAAACTAAGAGATCCAAAAGTTTGGAACAAGCGCTAACGAGGACTTGTTGTTCCAATTCAGATATGCAATACCAACGACAACACAGTAAGGATCTTCGGCGAAAGATGTTGGCCAGCAATGGAGGAGGTCCTGATAGTCAACTTCATCGAATTCGAGCAATGACTGGAATGAATGGCAATGGAGATATGCTCTTGACCGAGTACAATCCCAATTATGAGTTTGGTGGTGGGACCTTCACCCTTCAAGATCTTTTGGAAATTCCGCGAGAAAACCTGAGGATTGTCAAGTAAGTGACCAAGGAGCTTGTTTCCGATCATTCCTGTTGAATGCCTCCTTTGGGATGAGGTAATCGAGTTGGACCCTCTGAGAAAGAGAGTGGAACGCCTAACTGAGAACCATTAATACTATCTCGTAATGGTTATTCTGACACCGAGTCTCATTCGAAGGCTGTTCTTTGTGTCGGAAAAAAGGAAAGATTGAACCAGTTTTCCTGAAACTTGTTGGTTTCAAGATACTTTTAGATCTTTAGGAGAGTGCTATTTCGGTAAGGTTTCTTTGGATTTAAAACAAAGCCGGATGTCTGAGTTTGTGGATCCATTAGGAGGAGGTGACGGGATTGTTTTCAAATAACGAGCTAAGTCGATAAACAAGTGGATAAAAAGAACTTTCTCCATTCCTTATCGAAACGAGTATTCTCAAGTACATCCCTTGGATATTTTTGAGCACTTCGATCACGAGGCTATAAATGTCGATGCCAAGCCGAGTGTAGAGACAGCCTTTTAAGCAAACTTTTGAGACACCAGAAAGTCCCCCAACTTTAATGCTTCAATGACGAGGAAAAAAAGACTAAAATGGCCACTTACAACACATTAGCCATTAAAGATTTCCCAGGCGTGCACTATAAACACCCTCTCATTCACATGAAGTTTTTAGGTAACTTTGAAAAAGCTTTTACTTGAACTCAAAATTGACATTTCCATTTACAACCTGCTCTATGTCATTTAATACTGCTATTTTGGACAATTCACAAAAAAGTTTAATTCTTGGTACCCTAGCATACCTAGATATGAATGATAGTTACAAATCGAAACGATAGTAAGCGACGATTCTGTCCTAATCTCTCAGTCATCCAAAGGGGCTTGATCAGATCTTTCATCTTGGGATATTGAGTTACTTGTTATTTCGTCTGTTTAAGGGTTAATCATATTAGTTTCTCAACTTACCTTAGGCAAAAATGTTCTAGGGCCACTGGAAGGTGAAGAGGGATCATTAAGAAGAGAATCGTCACTTCAGTTTACAACCAAATAAAGAAGCTTTCTTTTTTTTAAAGTTGGTGCTTATGTTCTGAAGGACTGAGTCTCCATTTTTTACTTCTGTTAAAGTACAGAGAAAAAAAGGTTAGCGTAAGATAGCAGAAAATGAAAAAGCTTGTTCTTTTGTTGTTAAAATTTACCAACCCTATTCATTCGGAGAAGGATGTCTTTTGACTTCATGATTCGATTGAGGTGGAAATTGAAATGCACGTGCGTGATTTTTTGGGTCTTATCTGCAGCTTGCAATGGAAGTTCTCAGAGCTAGTTCTAATACATACAGTACTTATCGTCGTTCTTGAAGCATCAGCTATATCTAATCTAAAAACTGTCTTAGGTTGCAAGTTACTTTATCACTGGTTGGATTTTTTATACGAAAATCTTGGAGAGTAAATTTATCTAATCAATAAAAACCAGATTTGAAGAAGCTCGTCCTTAAAAAAAAAGCCCATTTCAGAGGTTTGACTCACTGAAATTGTGTGTTATCTTGTTGAAATCTTCTTGAGTGATGGCTGACAAAGTTGGTTCAATTTTTAATCTCAGTTTTCTGTGGGAATGAATGGTTGCCTCTTAAATTTTCCAAGTAGTGTCACTGAAACGTTCACGATCGCTATAATCTGAAAGGATTTGAAAATAAGCGATCAATTTTGATTTGATTGAATTTTCTCAAATTTGCTTTGAACCTAGAATAAAAAGCAACTAATATTTGGTCTCACAAAAATGGGTTGACATTTTTACTTCAATCACAAATTTCTTGGTTGTTCAAGTACCAAAAGACACGAGGTGCACAAGAAATTGAGCAAATTTCGTTGCAATCCATTGCTTCCTTCTCTAAATATTGGCAAAAATCGGTTGTCACAAAAAGGCTGCAAATTGAGTTTTATTTGAAGAATCCATGGCTCTTGAAAGTTGTTTGCTGAGATATTTGATGGCGTTATTCTGAAACAGCTTTCATGCATTGCTTTAGTATCATTCTTATTAAAAGATTTATCGAATCTTCACAATAAAACTACTTGATGCCATGTTTCTTTTTTATATCCCCGTATTTTCTTTACCTAGACCAAGAAGCACGGAAATCATGGAGTGGGAGGCTAGCAATGAGAATTATGATTTCCAGCAGAAACCAACCATTCGCGTTCTTCTGCAAATGAGGCCTGGCTTGCATTGAGAAGAACACGTATTTCAAATTTCGGCCCAATCGAATGCCGGAGTGAAAAGTTATATGCCTTCTCAAACTTATGTACTGAAGAGAGCATAGATTGAATGAACTCGCCCTTTTGTGGTAAAACATTTACCAGAAAAGGGCTAATTCATTCATTCTCGGTAGGATTTGCAGTGAACTTTGAGAGAGCATAGCTTTTGTCTCCGACGTTCGATTGAGCTTAAATTTGAAATACCTATTTAAGTCAACAAAGGCAAGGTCTCATTTGCAGAAGAACGTAATTGACTCGTTTCTATTGGAAATCATTATTCTCATTGCTAGCCTCCCACTCCATGATTCCAGTGCTTCTTGCCTAAACCATTACAAAATTGTCAAAGATTGTTTCAGAAATAACTTATTTGAAGTGTTTCCTTTATCCAATTTTCAATCAAATCCATTTTCTGTCCTTAGCTTTGCCATCTAATACGTAGATTACACGTACATTAAAAACATTAAAAAGAAGGCCCAATCCTAGTTGTCTGCAATATTGGATGAAGTTTCAAGGAATATTGGGGTTCTTTCAAATATCTGACAAAAGTCCTTGAACCTTGAAGGAGGGCCATAGGCAAGCACCACATTATCAATATAGTGTCTCACCTCACAGAGCAGTGGTTGGGAATTTTTTAGTGTACATCCACTTTGTACTTACTTGAAAAAAACATCTGAAGGCTGTTTTCCCTTTTGTACATTGCCTCTTGATTTTAAAGTAAATAACGTAATCTGTTATGAATTCAAACAACATTTTCAAATGTGAATCTGTGTAGGCAACTGGAATATGTAATGTTAAGTTTCTTTAGTCTTCGGTGTGAAATGAATCGGTATGGATTAAGTTGTAGGTAAGAGGGCATGAATGTTGATAAGAAGGTGAATGTAAATGCAAACCATTTTAGATTCATGTAAAGCTGATCCAGGACTTGCTAGTTGTGAAAACTATTTTCAAAAATTTATATCATTATTTACCAATGATAGCAAATTAACAAAAATATTCCTGAAAATATGTCCTGTCCTATTTCATGTTAAAAATCTTAAAGATGTAGAAAATCATGTTCGTTTGGAAAGAAATAAAACCCACCATTGTGGGAAGTTTGAGGTAAGGCAGAACTGTGCATTTATTACTATCAAAAACATCAACTCGAATCACAATGAACTACAGGATATCGATTGAAATTGTCAAATAAGCAAAAACAGTTCCAAGCTCTATTTTTGTATTGCCAGCTACAAATAGTCCATCTTAGAAAGCGAGGCTAGACTCAACTAAGTTGGTCTTACTGTCACATTGGTCTCAGCTAGTTTGGCAGTATTGTTCCATTGGTGGCAAGTATTACTTCCAAAGCCACAAAAATCCATCCTTATTTACGTCGTATGGAAGGGCAACATGCACCAAATTTGTTAGAGAAAACAGACAGCAGACACACCAACACAAATGAATGAATGAATGGCAAGTTGCTACAACCAACATCTAATCTGCTTTCCAGAGCTCTAGGCCAAGGTGCCTTTGGCGAAGTATACCAAGGATTCTACAAGAAATCGCTGACAGATCCCTCGGAAACTGCCGTGGCCATCAAGACACTGCCAGAGTTAAGCTCTAACCAAGCCGAGATGGATTTCCTTACGGAGGCCCTCATTATGAGTAAATTCACACACGCCAATATTGTTCATTTCATCGGTGTTTGCTTCGACAAACATCCACGATTTATCGTATTGGAACTTTTGGCGGGCGGAGATCTCAAAACCTTTCTCCGTGAATCCAGACCCAAACCCGTGAGTACAACTTATGTTATCAGGTCCATTGACAGTGTCAGAACATCATGGTAATGGTTATGCAACTTCCTGAGGGATCTCACTTTGTGGAACCTAATGTTCCCACGGTCTCTTTTGGGATCGCTTCGCCAGACTATTGTTCGTACATAATAGTGAGTTGAATAAAAGAGAAGTTGGATGGTACAGGACAGCACAGTATGGTACATGATGCCAAAAGTGAGGGACAGAGGTCTTATGTTAACTACACAAATTGAAAAATAAAAGCATTCTCAATAGCAGCACTGTGCTTCAAATAGTTCAAGCGTAAAACTGAATCAACTTAAATGTTTCTGTACTACATGAACAGCTGTTGCGTTTCAGATGCAACAGACAACCTGGAAGTATGCTTGACAGCTATTAATTTGACTTTACATGGTTAGCATACAATCTCAAGTCAGATCAACGTTTGTGTAGTACACTTTCAGCTCAACAGATATTATTCAAAATTCATTAATTTTGATTTCGTTGTGCAGTCAAAGTTGGATAAAATAATAACTCAATAAATGAATACTTTGCGCAGACTGAAATACACAATTAGTACATAACGTCCCTTGACTTAAGAATAACTTGCTGCTGACGGACAATAGTCTTATTTCCACAATCGACAGTATTCTAGATATTTTAATTTTTGGCGTTAACACGTGACCTTCTTAAGGCCATTCTTGATTCCCATGTTGCTCCAAATGTGAGCATCTGCGTGCTAGGATTTCCGTTTTGGATCATAGTCACACGGGCAGTTTGCTGTCACCTCTCTGATACAAAGACGTGACATGGGTCTATTCTGGCCGACTTTTACCTTGAATTCCAGTGGGTCTGGAAGCATCAGTCTCCTTCTTTTGTGCAGCTCTTCTGTAACTTTTCTCTCACGTGGCCCAGAATGGGACAACTGAAGGCGGAACAGGGCCTCAAAAAGTCACTTTATTCCTGGGGGAAACAAAGAAAGCACTTGCTCATCGTCATTAATGGATGAAGATGACAAATACTGAGAACTTATCCTTTTGGGACTAAAGAACACAAACGAAATGAGGGAAATTCCGACACTGTTCATTAAAACTCATCGAAAGATTGGTATCACTTCCAAATCAAGAACACTTCCTCTCTCGAGTCGAATGAATGAAATGAATGAATGAAAGCATGAATGGACGGACATGTTTTTAAATGTCTTTCGTGACGTTTCTCCTCTAGAAAGAAGGTCCTAGAGAGAGAGGGTCCTACTTCAATGTCGTCAGTTCAAGTCAGTGCAGTCGTACCAGTTTCCTTACATCAAATGTCAACGTCACACAAGCATTTCATTTCGGGAAGCACACGCCAAAACATTCCTGAATGCTGTTCAGCCAGATGCTTTTCTTCAAGTCAAGCTCCTTAGATCCTTCGAGCGCAATTTATAACGCGACACCATTACAGCTTGCCATGGTTTTCGAGACATGAGGATCCAAATTTGATGCAACGAAGGAATTTTCAACAAGACTTTCTCCGTTTTCTTCGCCCTAGGGATTCAGTCTGGCTCTTGTTCCATGAACGGACAACTAGCGAGAGATGCAAGCAAGAGAAGTCATTTCTCATGCTTGCATGACCTGAATGAAAAAGATCCCTCTTTATTCAAAGGCGATGGGAAACAGGCGCTTTTTTCTTCAAGGCAGAAATGGACCTAAGCCAAAGTTCCTGCCAAAATATTAATCTCGAGGGGACTTTGGACTAGATTAGAGATTGACCGTACTCGGTTGAAGCCTAGTTCCCATTCCAATGCTCGAGGATATGAAACATAAAGCTATCTGCTCAAAGAGGATTCAAACGATCATTTTGGTTTGAATCCCTGATGAATACCTTTGTTCGTCCTAATCACGTCTGAGCAAAGGAAATCAAAATCGTTTGAAAGCCATAAGACCTTCGTTTCAGTTCATAAAGCCCAACAATGAGATGGTAAGAAGAGCTCAATACATGTATTTTTCTCGTTCTAGGATCGTCCCTCGCCTCTGGTAATGAAAGATCTTTTGATGTGTGCCATGGATGTCTCTAAAGGCTGTGAATATCTTGAGGATCATCACTTCATCCATCGAGATATCGCAGCCAGAAACTGCCTTCTCACGGGAACGGGTCCGGGACGCATTGTCAAAATTGCCGATTTTGGCATGGCCAGAGACATCTATCGAGCCGATTACTATCGAAAAGGAGGGAAAACTCTGTTACCAGTCAAATGGATGCCACCAGAGGCATTTTTAGATGGGATATTCACTTCCAAGACCGATGTCTGGTAAGTGAATTGTGACTGGCCATGGCCCTTTAGTCCTGCACGCATAAGAACATATATGCCTAAAGTGGATCTCCTTTCAACGAGAGTACGTTCAATGATGAGCAAGGGGCCTCTGCATTTTGTTCGGTTTTTCTTATCCGTGACCATCAAAGTCTGGTCTCAAGCGCTACTCAAGTGATTTTCAACCAATGAGACTCGCGAGTGAAGATGGCCATTTCTGGCCATTGTCAGGTTTCTCCTCCCTCTGATTTGAAAGGACGGCGGAAGGAAAGAAGGAACGAACGAACGAAGAAAAAAAGGTCCTTGACAAGGGAAAATACTTACGTACGACTCTCGGTTCTTTTCCAATTTAGACAACACAGATTCTTGTTCAATGCACCAAAAGAATAGAATTGAGGGGAGGAAACGGGGATCATCAAAATGAACTTTTGAATCGGAAGATCCACTTAGAGGGGAATGAATTAAATCAAGTCCCATGTTCGAACTTCAGTAGACTTTGATCAATGGATCATAAAATAATCTCAGAACTGATTGATATTTTCAGGTCGTTTGGAATCCTCTTGTGGGAAGTCATGTCACTGGGATATATGCCTTATCCGGGTCGGGGTAATCAAGAAGTCATGCAACTTGTTACTAATGGGGGCAGATTGGAACCACCCAACTACTGTCCTGGTCCCGTCTATGGCCTTATGTGCCAATGTTGGCATCCAATCCCGGAGGAGAGACCCAAATTCAAAACTATTCTTGAGCGCTTGGGCTATTGCATGCAGGTAGAACGCCAACATCAGCGCTCTTTTGACCCAAGGGGCCACTATTTGTTGACATTAAACTTGCTTTTCTAGGACCCTGAGGTGGTGATGGCTCCTCTGCCGATGTTCCACAGACCGTTATCATTGGATAGCCGCGACACTTCCGCCAGTTCAGGATCGGGTGGTCGAGGAGTGGATACCAGTGCGGAAAGTGGCAGTGGTTTTAGTCTTCCCATGAGGAACCAACGAACCTCATCTGTACCTGACTCTCCGAGTACCTTGAATGGTAACGGAACCTCCTCAGACTATCTTGTTCCCACTAATGGATCCACTTCATCGAAGCGTCCCAGTTTTCGATCGCAATCGCAAAGTATTGAGTCTCCCATGGAGACCGAGGCCCAACCAGTCTCAAGACTTGGACGCAACGGGAATCCGTTAGAATTGGAAACTAGTTTTACAAAGTCCCCAAGGAGGTCCGACGGGTATAGCACATTGCCTCAGGCAGACAAGCAACCCGATTCCGTTCAACGCATGGAATTACAAAAGGGACGGATATCGAACCGGGCATATGGTTTGTCAGGGGTCCGGGAACCTATCACTCAACGAATGATGAGCGCTTCCAAATCGACCCAACCCTTGCTGGATGACTACACGTCACCACAACTTTCCCCCGAACACCCACAACCTAATGGACACTCTTCATCTGTGATCAACCCTTCATTTCAAGGTGATCGGGAATTAGCAAATTGTCCCTTGGGCCCGTTGCCTCCCACGCCTACGGATCCCAATTCCTCAGATGCTCAAACGCCAAATTCACACCAGAGTCTGTCATTGGATGTGCACTCTCTTCGGGGGCAAAACCTTCCCCCCCTCTCAATGAGCCGAAACACGGGCTACTCTTCTGGTCCTCCAATACATGTCAGGGACAAATACCCATACACAATAGCTTCATCTTCGAAAGAGGAACCCAAGAATGAAATATCCGTATAGGGAGTTAGTGTCCCCAAAGGAATTTGCTCAAAGACTCGTTCTCCTCAAATGGATTAAAATAAAAACCTTATTGCTTGCAATGATCAAGCTTGAAATATTTGGAAACGGTAATAGAAAAGGCCACCCCTGTGACCAACTTGTCAATATACCCTCAACAAGCACATTATTGCTGTGAGACAACTTATCTGTGTTAACAAATTTTGCTCGTCAACTGAACATGGAAAGAATGTTCTTCTTCTTCATGAAAGTCGATAGTCATACAAATTGTATTAGCTAGCATGCTTTTCATGAAATAAAATTTTCACTTCAATGACGACAAAGCTTTTCCTTTCCCCCCACTGATGACAACTCGAGCGCAGATCTCATTCATGTCCAAGTCTTGGAGATGTTCAAACTCTTCGGACCCAAAATGAATGCGCTTCCGACCTCGGGGGTCAAATTCCCCATCAGTGTCAGCGAATTGGGGCTCAATTTCAAGGCTCATCTTCGAGTCACTCATGTCAACATGAAGGTCAGTAAAACCAATATCGGAGAGCAAGGTCTTCACTTGGCTCAGAGGCATGAACACTCGCAAACAAACTGGCCATTTGACCTTATCGTCTAAGCAATCTTGCAGCAAAGTGGAGCAGGCCACTGAAAACCGCCCCACTTCACTCTTCAACACTCGATGAATCTCCCTGAAGGCTTTCTCTTTATTGGGCGCCAGACAAAAGGCTCCATTGGAGATGACCCTATCAATGGATCCATCAGGCAGAGGTATCTGCTCCATATCGGCGTGTTCAAAATGAACATTGTCCAAACCACGCATTTTTGCACGGACCGATGCATGGGCCACTTCATTTTGAGATATATCTATGCCTATCACTTGGCCTTGAGGCCCAACAGCATCAGCGGCAATGAATGAATCTACTCCTAGACCGGAGCCAATGTCTAGCACGTGGTGTCCTTGCGCCAGATCTGCGTGTTTATGAGGATTCCCAACGCCTTGAAAGTTATAAACGTCCTCGCCAGCCACATCAATTTGCACGTCAGAATACCCAAGTAAGCCCATCATGTATCGGGCCTTTCTGTGGTCACCCTGACGATTAGCGGTCTCCCCAACCTTATCATATGCGGAGGCGATTTCTTTCTTGATCTGGTCTTCATTGGATCGAGTACCGTAAAAGAAAATGAAATCTCCAGGAAGGAGTAGATTTTGGTCATCTTGGAACGCCTCAAAGTTCTCAGAGAATTCTTCGTCCGCTTGGTCCCAGGGATATGAATCCCCATTTCTTACAGTCACTGTAAGGGTTTCTTCTTTACCAATTACACCAGATGCATTGACACGCTCAGGCACTCCAAACCCGTATTCGCAATGTCCACTGCCACAAATGGCAATGAACTTGTCCTCTGGGCAATTTGAGCTACGGATACATCTCGTGATCATCGAGGACATAACGGAGTCCTTCAAGGTTTGGGCAGGAAAAATCTTCCGAAAATTTCCTTCTACGGCATCACAGGAGCTCTTGGTGAAAGGTCTATCAGCTATCAGACCCTCAAAAAAGTGGTAATGTAGGTCAGTACCAGGGATCAGTTCTTCTTTGGTGACTAAGTACCCAAGTTCTATGGCTCTTTCTGCGACAGTCTCTTGGGTTTCGCTCATGGCAATCCGGGAAAACGGTCTGGGTGGAAACCCAGCAAAAAGGCGGATCTTGGGATAATGATCCTTAACATACTCTAAAAGATGCTCATAAGCGAGCAGTTTGTGGCCCTCTTTGGTTTCTGCTTCATAAGACTCATGGAATTCATTCAACTTCAAGGATCCACTCAAGTACTTGGAGAGAAGATCTTGACGGTCAATCGGAAAATGCTCCATCACCAGAAATATGGAGCCATTCTGACCGCCTATGGTTTTGAGCATTGAATCAACGATTGCCAACTCCATTTCGACAACTTCTGGTTGAGCATGATGTTCCCCAATGAAAATGAGTCTCTTGTTTGACAATTGCCTATCTAGCTCTGACCATGCCAATCGTTGACCACTTTTAGCGCACAAGACACGTTTTTCGTCCATCCACTTTGCTTTCATTGTTTTGGCGATGAACTCGCCGCGTTTGATTAGACTTGCCATTAAATTAGAGAATAAAAAGTCACAAAAAAAGATCAGAGGAAGCTGGCTGGATCATAAGTCTGATGTAAATAATGATGTTCCGCAACGGGCTTCTCTGCACGGATTGTCAAAAAGAATCTCGCCCAACCTATTTTGTTTTCTTATGTTTCTTGTACAATCCGATCCGATCCAGATTTGCACCGATCTGGATCTGAGGCGGCTTCAAAATTTTAATTTCATTTCGGAACCACAGCAGTTCAATCTAAAAAGTCGATACACTAATCTTGACCCATAACCAAAAAATCTTGGCGAAACCCATTTACATGAATATCAACATGTTTTGCATTTCATTGCAGTTGTGACATTTTATTTACATTTTTGTGTCATTTTTTACATTTTTTAACATTTTTCACTCTGTTTATTTCCATTTTATTTGCCTCTCTAATAATAACTGAATGCAATTTTTTTTATTGATATATACTCTTGAGTAACTCTTGATTCAAGAATAGTTTGCCGATGGTAAAATACACATTGAGAATAAAACGCCTCTTAACATTAAAATAAACTTGCTAATGACGGGCCAAATTATTTTACCAAACTTTTGTACTTACAGCAAACTTTATCAATTACATAAGAGAACGTCATTAAAAATGTAACAACACCAAAGATCAGGGTTGTTGAAAGAGGAAATCCAAGAGGTTTTTTTTTAATAAGAACCCTGAATGCAAAAATATACTTCACTTGTTTTCAGTTGATTTATTATTTTAGTTACAGCCTGTAGGCTGTACACTTTTAATCAATATTTATTGTGTGCACCCTTGTCTATGGGCACAACATTCATCCACAGCTTCAGAAGAATCACCATTTTCCGAAGCCTTGTAAGATTCAAAATATTCTTCTACCAAATCGCCATCAAGAACCCCTACTTGAGTAACGCTTGTAGATATTTATGACTTCAGAAAAATGTCATGATTATCACGCTTAAATGAGAGCATTTTTTTACATTATCGACAACCCAAAAATTGAGTTGAAAACTTACACTTGCTCAATTGATTGCATATAGGTTGCATTATTGCTTAATATTACGTACCACATGCAACATTTGTAATCAGTTTTCATGATAAAGATGTAATTATTTGTTTGGGAACAAATATCAGTTTTCTGTTCATTAATGCAATAACGTGAAATAACGTAACGTAAATGAGATAAGACATTTTATACAATATATGGCATAATCCTCAAAGGGTTAAAAAAATTGTATCAATAAGAAATTGCAATTTTGGGAAATGATAATTATTGAACCATAATTAAAAGGAATCTAATGGAGATAAAAAGGAATTTCTGTTATTCTATTTTTCATACTTCACTACGCTCCATCTTTTATTGAGACAGGTCACTCTCGGAGAGAAAAAAAAGCGACAAACCTTCTTTGAATGTTAAAAGAAGTCTTTTTCTATTTGGGTAACCACTTAGGTATGTACTAATGATAGCGCTCAAGCTAACCTTCTAAAAAGATTGATAGAATTGCAAGTGCTTTGAATTAGGGAACACAATGGAACATACACAATATCACTCTTTAAGCCATATTACGACGGTCAAAGATGTTTTTTTGTCACAGTGACCAGGTTTCAAATGCTTCAATCAATTAATATAAGCCGCTGAATCTTATCATGTTATATGCCTCTTGCATGTTCCACAAACCACATTTGACAGAGCAACTGTGTTGCATCTAATGCAATCGTTTTTGATGGTTAAAACTTTCGAGGGAACTTCTAAACTTGAAATTGCATGTACTTTTCTTACTTAAAGAGTTATCTTTTAACAAATGGAAACAATTAGGTTAATTGTATCGCTCACATGCCTTTGACTTCAATATAGATTATGTCAAAGTTGGAAATAGGAATTTTGTACGTCAGAAGTAACGTAATTCTTACATCGAGTAATTATTTTTTCAAGGAATGTTATGTACTAAACGCAAGCAAAATACATTTATTTAAAAGTTATTCTTTTATCCAGTATTCTTAAACACGGCTTTGATTGAATTTGGTGTATAAAAGATGCATGAACAAATGAGCTTGCTCATTATCTTAAACTAACCAATGAACCAAAGCCAAATTTGACTATCTCAGGCCATTCCCAAGAAAGATTTGGTGCAGTACAAGAAACACAGAAAAAATTGGCACGAGTGTGAGATAGGATCACCATAAATGTGTGGCCTAAAATGAAAAAAAAAACAGGGCTTGCCTTGCTACTAGCCAAGTTAGCTGGCGTTTCATGTGGCAAACACGTTCATTTTCAGCTTGCACTTACTACATCCATACTTTTCGCTCTACACGCAGCAATTGAGCAATATCGAGAGGGGAATAGCTGATAATTTTGGGTACATGAGGGTTTGGGGAATATACGTAACTACATATTCAAGGTCAATCTTTTCCTCCTTGAGACTCTTTTTGCTATGCTGTTTCAAGGCATTACTCTACTGACAGGGAGGGACAGCTACAAAGAACTATCCTACATGTTGTAGTACAACACAGCTCGAGAAGAGGAACAGGAATCCGATCATAGCCCCTCTCATCCAAGAGGTCCACTTTTAGCATCGTCAATGCTCGGTGCTCGCTATCCAATAACAGCTAGAGAAGAGAGCCAAAATGAATCAAAACTTATGAAAGATTCATCAAATGCTAAATCAGGAAATAGTGTACTCATCGATTAATGTACGTATATTTTGGAAAATTTCCCATTTCCTTCACACTTGCAAGGTCGTCCAAAGAGATGGCTGAATAAAAAAAAATATCATGCCTGGAAAAAGTGTTTAGCTGGAAATGTTACCATACCAATATTTCATTAAAGATACGGCCAAAGTGCTTTTACGGCTACATTTTTAGCGAGCAAAATCTCCCTCAACTTAGTTGCCCCATTACACATCGAACGCTCCTATTGCGCTAGATAACACAATCATTTAAAACATCAGATCTTGGGCAACTTCTTTGTGACTGAAACATTCCCACTTCTCCCTCTCTCTCTCTCACTCACTCCCTCTCGTCTCTCTTGTAGTTGTTTTTTTTGGTCTCGTTTGGCCTGAAAATAGGAGCCAGCTGCGGCTGCTGCCATTTAGTGGCCTTCGTGGCCTAGTCGCTTGGTGATTAAAGCTGTCACGCTGCCAGTCCCGACAGCTGCCAAGGTTAGGCCCAAGACACGGGAGACGGCAGCTTTTGAAGGACAAGTCAAAGGCATATCCCCCTTATTCAGGGTCTTTCTTTCAAACCTTGTGGCGCTCGGTACATTTTACACTCGAAGAGGGCATGCATGGCTGCCATTTGACAGATGATCAATAAAGGCAATTCATCTTTCAGAGGGAGGCTTCAAATAAATGCCACTTTCGTGAGGTATGGATTCCTGTGTGACAAAGCAAATCCAGTGGTGGTTGGCAACTTGTGTCATGGTTGAAGGCCGGCTAAAATACTGGCATCGAGAAAGCTAAGCTTGCCTTTCAGGCAGAGCTGCATTTGGAATTAGGTTTGAGTCAAGACTGAAGTGGATTTGACAGTGCCAGTATGCGGCCTATACTCAGAGTACACACATGTCAAAGACATCTCATCAACAGCCACCATGGCGTCGGACTCGGTCACCACTGATATCGTCATCCTTCTCGGCAAATTGGCCTTCTTCCCGGCTTTAAACATTTAGTCGTTGTACATGAACAGTCGTGGTGTCTGTGTGTGTGTAAATGTGTGTGTGTACGTACGAGTCCATTCGAACAACGGACATAAAGCAGCTCGTAGACACCGCGACTAGGCGATGGCAGTGGGGTAGGCACTAAGATATGGCCCTGAGTTCCATCTATAGCACTCCCGAGGCACTCACGAACACTGGGAGAGAGAAGATCAGGCCACATAGACCTAGTGTATGTATGTACCCACGTACGAACAACAGATATATCGCTGACTACAAGACCGAACGAGGAACAGCTTGGCACCACTTCAGGGCTGGCAAGGCCTTCAGGGCCCTTACGTCACCGCACTCGAGCCAATCAGAGTGAGTGCCGGGGGTCACGTGGTTCTTTTGTTTTCCTCCCAGTGCCTCTGGAGTCTAGAACGTCAGGCAAAACTTTGGCAGTTGGACTTCTCGCACCCCGACGAACTAGCACTCGGATTTGAAGCCGTGAAACGCGGCGCAGCTCGCCCGGCAAACTTGACTTGATATTTGAGAACGCCGAGGCACAGAGAGGAAAAGTGCTCTCATAGGAATGAACTTGCAAGTCGTCCCTGAATCTGATTCCTCCTTCTGTCAGTAGACAATTGGCAACAGCTGATTGTGGTGGTTAATATCATTGATGCTAGGCCCCCCCCTGGTCTCGGGTAACCATCCCATGTGACGTGTTTGCTTGTGAATTTCAACGGATGAATCTGGGGTAGAATGTGTTTTACGGATAGACCGGCAGATCTTGCTACTCCGTTGGGAAGCCATTTTGCTCTCGTGTCTGAAATGAGTGAAGTGACCCGATTGAAGTCCCCGAAGACCATTATTGAACTGCCAATTGAGGCCCCGGCCTCGTCATCTTTAACCCCGTGTTGTGTGACCGGCGGAGTGAGTTAGCAGTTTGCACAATTCCTGAAACTATACTGCCAATTGATTAGCTTCTGAAGTCTCCATAAGCTCGGCAGAGTAATTATTCGTTTATTCACGCCTTGCACCAATTTGGTGGTAAACCTGTGTTCAATATATTACGAGTGGCTCAGTGACTTGATTCAGTGTGTGAATCTTGAGAACATTGCAAACGGTGAACACCTCAGAGCATTGATTTCATTTTCCGGTCCGAGTTTAGAAACGCTACCTTCCGCTGCAAGAGTAGCGACAACAAAATCAGCGGCAGTAGCAACACCGACAAATACATTTCCTTGTGTGCACAGAGTGTCCTTTCATCGTAAAGTGCAGCTCTGGCAACAGTCTTTTTTCTGGCCTTCCAACAAACAGCCTTGTCGTGGCATCGAAATATAGCTGATCGACGAAGAGGCAATCACGTTCGTTTGGCTTTGCCTCTCCTCGAAAACAGGGAACTGAACATCCTCGACGCTCTGTCACACCAACAGGAGAACATAGCTCACAGCTACTACTCCTACCGGCGCCACCAGTGTTTCTTGTCTTTTGGCAATTTGATCCCTTCGCCTTGATCTCATTTGAAGTGAGGATGATGATGCTCCCATCCTCTTCTTCGTCGTCGCCGACATCGTCGTCTTCCTCGACGTCATCTCCATCGTCAATGGTTACCAGCCCCGGGGGCTCGAGCGTGTCCAAGCGGCTGGCCAAGCGGTCCATCCTGGGAACCAGGGTGGTGGCCCCGGGAGATGATGGTAAGCTCTACCCAGGAATCATTCAAGCCATGAAGACTTGTGAGGACAGACTTGGCCAGAACCGATACTCGGTCAAGTTCGACGACACTCGCCGAGTGAAAGAGTTCCGAGAGACCGAGATTGTCGGACCTGGCTTTCAAAATGTGACCAGCTCCAAGCTACGCTCTGGACAAATTGTGTATGTGACCCATTGCAATCGTGAAATGCAAGGAGCCGTGGTACATCACCGACCAAACATTGACCAAGTCATCATACAGCTTCTGGTAAGAGTCCTCGCGAATCTTGTAGACCATTGCTTCCAATTGCAAATTGAAGCGTATGGGTTCGTCGTCCGGAATTGCAGAACTTTGAGAAGGGCCCGATAACAATTTCGATCGAGCAATGCCTTCCTCTCGGGCCTCCTTATCTCGCCAATTAGGATTCAAAGTAGAGAACAAGTCTTTGTTCGTTCGTCCAAACGGGCAATCTTGATATGTGTCAGTGAAGGAGGAAAGGCTCTATTGATGTTAAACAGAGCAAACACATCTTGATTTACTTTGTTTGTTCTGCCAAACCCTTGACGTTACCATCTTGAAAACGAAAATGAAGAAGGGACTAGGCATATTGAACGACTTATTGATGGTTGATATTTGCCTGACTGACCATTAGTCTCGCCTCCTTCGTGATTCGCAGGTCCCTTTAATGCAAACCCGGTAACATCCCGTAAATATTGACAGGGTGCATTTTCAAGATGTCTCAATATTCGAAAGAAAGGTATCTATTGCCTTATCTTTACTCAATCAAAAGAGCTGTCAACTGACTAGAAGGCCCCAAACTCGACGCAAACCAAAAGCCCACTTTTTCACCTTTGAAATTTTCCATGACAAAAGAGGTCAAAGGTGCACCTCGGAAAACCATTACGATCCCCGTGAATAACTCTCATCTACAAATGACGAATTGCCCGTATGCTAATACTTTTTTGTGTGTGTGGGTCTTCAATTCAAACCATGACCATCATTCTCCCTGTCTCATTGTCTGTTTCAGAATGGCGGGCCTGAAGTGAAGAAAAAGTTGGAAGAAGTCCGACTCTTGGAGTCAAGGAAATCGGCCAGATTAATTGGCCATGGTGCTAATACGGATTTCTCGAAGTTGGCCGACTTCAATATTGTACATGAACGTAAAAGACTGAACTCGGAGACGAACTCTGATATCTCAGGGGCAAGGTAAGCAAGCCAGTCCTTGTCAGTCAAACCACATTTGCAGATATGAGAATCCTTATTTATATTTAGGCCAAATGGCTTCCAATTCCGTCACGAATGTTTCAAGGAAACACGAGTGTGTACACGTGCGCTTACTAAGAATTACAGAAGCACTTCTTACCCTGACAAAGCTGAGTGAGGACTGGAGGCACGGCAGGGATTCTTCTCAGTTTATCAATTAAACTTGACGGTCATTTGCTATTTACTACTGAGTGTGGAAGGAGGGGCTCATTGACACAAAGACGTCCACAATTACGTTCGTGATCAAGACCATCTGTTGAACGCTTAACTCTTTATGCACCCTGCATGATTGCGCCGGCCAAGAGGTGCAGATTGCAGCGAAGGGATCACTTGACAAGAATAGCTCCTTCTGCCGCCGTATCAAGAGGAACTTTCCACACATATGGCGTGTGTGTTCCTCGAGTCCAAAATAATTGACTTTGTTGACGGCACTTTCACTAGATCAGCTTGAACAAAGGCAATGATCGGGGAATTAGACACTTCACACTAGGTTAGGAGCTTCTTAAAATGTCTTGAATTTCCAGGATGAAACATCAAACTTGGCCTTCGTGCATGAACTACGCTCTGATCGTTTATCATTACAAGCCGACCTGAAGGTGACGGACCTGAGGAGGAAAAAGCTCGAATACTAAAATTTGGAAATTCCAAAATGTCTTGAAAGGAATTTAAGTAATTTGCAATGGCAGTTTGAAAAACCACCAAAATAACCTTGAATGAAATATAAAAAAGTAAGAAATAAATAAATTCAGCACGAGGGTTTCTATTCGATAGCGGTATGTTGATTTACTTCAATCTTTGGCAAACATAGTGGGCCCATTAAACATTTGCCTTACACGTGACCTAAAGTACATTTACTGGGCAGATAAAGAATGCTCAAAATTCCACGATGTTAGAGGACCAAAACGCACCACACTTGAACAAAAAAAAGACAGGAACCCTGTTTTTGGAGTCAACTCAAAGTGATGTTAAAATGTGAGCAAGTTTAACCCGCTCTGAGCAAAGCTCCTCAACAAGGCAAGTTGAATTGAAGGAAGTAGTATTAGAGTGGCTCAATCATTAATCTACTTGCTACTCAAAATACAGTGTAACAAATTGGTTTGTGTTTTGCCTCAAAGTGACTTATCGGCTTCTTCAGTTGAGCTTGAGGTGAAAAGCAAACAAATCGTGTCACACTTAATGAATTATTTCAAGGCACAAATACGTGGAAATGCTTCTCCAGGGCATTCCTGTGGACTAGAGGTCATGAATATGCGGCACACAAACTCTGATCTGGATTTGGCCGATGGGATATTTTCCAGACCTACTCATAATGAGTCTCCTCCTCTGCATATGAGTGTGTGTGTATCAATTTCTAAGCCTTGAGCGAAATCGATCCGATCACCCAAATGGAAATTGAACCTCAAACCGCCACCCCCGCACGTCCGAGTCAATCATGAATCGGACTTTGGATCCGATTATCCCAGGTTTACACCGCAATCTTGTTCAGACAACGATTGTAATTACTGCAGTGATATTTTCCTTGCATGTTATCTGCCCAAAGAACAGAAAAGAAAATGGCCAAGAAACTGGTTATGGAGAGGCTGGCGTTTTCGAATGGTATGATTTCCCGAGTTTGGTTATGGGTTGCATGGTTTATTGCCTTCCGGGCTGGAAATCTCACCATCAATACTATCTAGGAGGCATAGTTGGCACGAAGTTGGGTTAGGCCACAAAAATAGGCTGTGGCTCTCACAAACTGGATCTTGAAATGGAGGAGAATCGCTCCGAAACCATTTCAATCTGACCAATGAGCAAACGGAGCCCAGACCCTTTTTCCTACGCCCGGGCAAGTTCGTGCTAATGATTAAGGAAATTGCTCCAAATAACTGATCTGGTGCACCAATGAAAGTTCTACCCTTCAGGCCGTATATCTTACTGCAGTTTCTATCTCCAGCATTGACATACCCCTTAGCTATGGTTTCTCGAGAAATGAGTTCTTGCCCAAGTGTTTTGCTTACCTTGTTCGCAAATCAGTGTCAGATCCCAGAGACCCGACTTAACAAAAGAAATTGTGTTCTTACTGAATATGGCTTGGAAATTTGATCACACCTTTTTTTCCTTAAAGAAACACGACTCTGGTTTGGTGCTTTGCTAATATGAGCATGATTTCGTCAATTTGCATGAATCTGGCTAAAATGGAAATGAGCCATGACTCCCAAACATTGGAAATCTTATGTGGATGGAATATATTATATCTCACGCATATTAATCAAGTTTATGGCTCCAACTTTTTTAGTAAGGCTGATAAGAAACAAATTTTATTGCAAGCCCTACTACTTTGAGATCGATTCATCCGGAGGGCAGGATTGAGAGACAAAGTCCGTCGGATCGACCGACCGACCAACCGGATCGTTCCCGTCAATGTTTGGTCTGATTTATTCATCACCCGTAAATCAAAAAGTTCCAGAAGGGCTTTTGTTTGAATCATTCGAAAGAGTCCTTTTTGTCGCTTCCAGTTCCAGGAAGCGAATAATGATCCTGCTTTGAATTGCTCAAGGCTCTTCTTTCCAAGCCTTCTTTGCTTCAAGAGGAGGATTTGGGAGGAGAAGAACGAGAACAACAACAACAAGAAGGGCGAAGAAAACCAGGTCGACATTGCTCTCGCTTCGCATGACGATTTGGCAGACCTCAGCTTCCTTTGAAAATGAATTTGAAAGTTCCGAGGTCCGAGGCATTTGAATGCAGAGAATTATCTTGTGAGGCAACTTTAATCAACTCGGGAGATGGATGAACTCGGCTCCACTGGTTCAAGTTTTTTCCGTCCAATTCTTGACGCAGAGGCTTGGGGAAAAAATACCGTGGTGAACCGTCTTTCTTCGAGACGTTAACCCCAAGGAAGCCAAATTGGCGGTCCTGTCGTCTCACAAAAATAAGTCTAATGATTCCTTTGCGATCATTACTCACCCCAAGCAACAATCCTTCCCAAAAAGCTCGAAGCCCTCCCCAAACATGCGATGCCGACGACGTCTGTCCAACAATTGTCGATATTACGGAACGGCTCTTCTATTTCACTTTCAAGCTTCTACCAACCACGGATCCTTCTATCAGCCCACGACAAAATTTCTGAAAAGGGCCCCTAAAATCGATCGGCAACAACAACAACAGATTCCAACTTTCAAAGTCAAAGCACTGCAGAGTTCCAATCAAGGAGGAGAAGCTCAGTCAGTCCTCAGGACAGAAATAACGGCGAACCAAAAGCACGCCTGAGCAAAATTGGAATGTCGTGCCAAGTGTTGGTTTTAAAACGTGCTGTGTCATGACGGGTTTCCACGATCAAGATTGCTACCTTCCATCACAAGTGCAACAGAGACTTCCAACTAACTTCTCAGGAAACGTTTAATGCAAATCCTTGGTGAGGCTCGTTTCGGTGGGTTATATTCCTGCCTGAATTACGACAATGTTTCCAAGCAATTTGGCCCCGCTTAGCCCAATCGGCCTGGCCATTTTCCATTTATTTCGCCACTCGAGCCTCTCTTAAGGTTATGATCCTATTAAAGTTATGAGCTTTATTGACTAAAATTGAGGGTTTTCATTCCACTTGGCAGAGGAAGAAATCGCCTTGCAAGGAAACTTGCTTGAGATGTTGAACATGTTCAATTAGTTTGCCTCCCTCTAGAATTAGACTCAATGGCAATGTCGACGACAAGAATAAAAAGGCGGACTGAAACAAAAAAAGGAAACATTAATTCCAGAGATTCATGATGATGAGAAGGAAATTCTGAGCAGAAAAAAGGCAGCACATCAGACAAGTCATTAGATCAAGAAAGTCGTATTAGAGAGGAAAAACGGCTAACGTTGTTGTTTGAACTCATGAGTCCTCAAGAACTTGATCATTCATCGTCGCCAAAACGATGAATTTGCACTCGTCTCCTGACTCCTAATACCATGGAACCTCGTGGTCAGCGAAAATATGATGCATTTGCAGTGCTTTAAAGAGCTCAAATGGTGCCTTGCTGTCTGACTGAGATGAACCGACATAAAGTTCCAACATACGAGACCCACCATAAGATGAGGATTCCAGATCTGGCCAGCTTGACCAATCTTGGGCAACGGATTGGCACGCTGAGGTGTGCTTTTTATTGCCGAAATTTCTGATGATCCACCTGGATCTCTTGGCAATTTCCCTAAAGAGCCATTTTGCCTCCGTTTCACGATAGTTTGCTTAGTGGAAAGATAACAAAGCCGGAAAGGCAGCAAAAACTCGGGATAAGGGTCTTTCTTTGAGGCTGGAAGGCTGGGAAGTACCAACCTTTCCGTTTCTATGAAGAAAAGGGGGCCTCCGAGATGCTTTCCTCTTCCTGGCATGTTGATTTGGCCAAATACCACGGGCGACTCACTCACCCACTTCTGGTTAGGATCAAGATGTCCCTTTGGTCTGGCCTTTGTCCGCTTCGGAAAGACAGAGAAGGACACAGACGACTTCAAGGACTAGATAATAGACTTTGTTCCCCTGGCCGGGCGATATCGGGTTCATAGTTGCTTGACTGGTCAATTGGATTGTTCTCACTCAAAAAAGTCCGCAGAGGAAAAAAAGATCTCTTTGTCCTATTGTTGTCAAGCCTTGGGCCTTCGTTTCGATCTTTTCCACGAGACACATTGTGTGTGTACTACATGAAGGCTAGAGGCCGAGGGAAAGGCCGTCTTTTGGATTAGATCCAGCCTCGCTCGAGATGGATTGTTGTACTGTACGTATGATGAATTGTTGGACCCGGAGAAAATTGTTCCACCTTCAGCAACGCATAATTGACAAGGACCCGTAATTTTCGACGGCGGTCCCTAAAGCCCAAAGCTAGCTGAGACGAATCAGTCGGAAAGGTTCTCCACTCTTCGAGCCAAAGCCAAGCAAGTGTCAACAGTTCCGAGATTGGACACTCTATTTGGAGGTCTCCAGAAGGATAAAGAGCACCAAGCAATCGACCAAGAAGAAGAAGCATTAAGTCTCGATAGAATCGAGGCAAAAACGTGAAACAAAGGCCTTTCTTCTCGTTCATTTTTTGTTGGGGGGAAGAGGGGGAATTATCGTTTTTTTCGTTCGTGCCTGAATGTTTTCCAAGCATTGTATTTAGAACGTGAGGCCTAGCTCGTATGGGCCTGTTGGGACCAGTTGTGGTTTGAATACGGGAGAAAATTGCCTTTTTGTCCTCAGCTCTCGTCTTTATGTTATTTTTTCCCAACAAGTTATAATTATCTCTTATCACGGAAGTGACCATCACACTAACACACCGCCATTCAGTGACAGGTACACATTACCCAAGAACAAAACCACGGCAAGATAGAGTTAGTAGGCCTACTTTTGCTTTGTTTACCAAGTTTGACAGATGTTGAAAGGCCATTCTTTCATTTGGCCGTCAGGTTTTGTGCTTTGATCAAATGTGTTCAATCGGCGATTTTTGGCCGCCACAAAGCAGACGTCTAGACGCAAAAAACGCTATCAATGTAAACGGATCCCTGAATCTCAAGATCCTTGTTGATCATTGAAAGGCCTTAATTAGGGCCGAACTGTTGGTGGTCTAATCGTCCGGTTAGCGTATCGAACACAATTTCGTTATCAGACAAGAAAGCCAAAGCTGACTGAAAAGGTTGTCAGACACAACGCTTTAATGACAACGTCAAATAATGCTTGTATTACTAGAACGGTTGCTATAGTTGTTTAATAGTTCAATAGATCCCCAAACGCATGAAGCGCTTTGTACACACGTGAGCCTTTTAAAACAGACAGGATGTCTCGAAACGTCCCAAAGTCAATAATCTTGGATAATCCCCAGATTTAACCGAAACCCTTCGGACATTTTCATGCAAGTGATCTGGATCCATTAATCATCATTTGTAATCCCCAAGTTAATTGAATTCTCGAATGGTTGGCAAGCAATTGGATTCTCGAAACCGCGGACGAGTGAGCCAATCCAAAAAAAATCACGACAACCTTGGCGTTGCTTGGCAATTATGAGAATGGCATTACAGATCATTTCCGTAAGCTGATCGAGTTGGCCATTGACAAATCCAAATATCCTATGGATTTCTCATCAATCGCATATTTCTTTCATTCACAAGAAATAATGGAGGGAAGACGACGACGACGACGACGAAAAAGAAGGAGAAAAAAATGAAGGGAATCGCATTCCGATTTTCTCTTCCAATTGATTCATTTCAAGCGAGTTTCACCCTTTGAGCAATAGATTTCATTTCACAATGCATGTCGTGAAGAAAGACCTTGAGGGGGGCACATCGAAGCTGCTGTCGTGATTCCACTTGGACTACCTCAATTTTGAAGCCATTATTTTTCATATTGACATTGCTTGCAAAGCATTCTTCTGAACTCAACAGAGTGAATCGAAGTCAAGCGCTTTCACGTTGCAAACATCCATCCACCCATCTCGAGGTTTGTGACCACTTGTGTGTGGATGGAGTGTGGGAATGATTCCAAGCAGAACAAAACTAGGGGCTGATATACGTATGATTTATTGCATACTAATTAACATCTAACGGGAACGAACGAAGAAGGACCAACTGATACAATCTGTTCTCTGTCATATCCATTTTCATCCAAAGCCTTGGAGAATTCTCCGAAAGAGGTGCAATATTCCAACTGTGAAGGGATGAGGTAAACAACAAGTCAGTTCCACCAAGCTCTGAAATCGCTTTCAAGATCTACGTCAGTAAATTGAAGTCATTGAAGGTGACCCAAGTGAGCTACTTGAAGTTGGAAGCAATCTTGAGCGAACGAATGCTTCCACAGAGTGATTCAGAACACCATGTCCGTATAGTTCTCAATGAATTGGATTTACTAATGTACTTTCATTTGCATGGTATTTTTTTTTTTGGCTTTGATTATGTTTAAAATTCCAACGAAAAAAAAACCTTATCAGACCCTTCTTGAGATAAATCTTGCTTGCTTAGACATTGAACTCACAGTCAAATGAGTCTCTGCCTTGAAGAACAGGTTACGGAGGATATAGCTAGAACTTTCGTTCTTTTCATAACACCCTGTACGCCGGTCTTCTATGAGTGTGTCCGTTTTGTACCTAGAGCATGAAAGATAGCTCCTTGAAAGGTACTGGCATGGCCATTTAAGGGCATTGCACGTTTCGTTCGAGGTGGTCATTGCATTTTGCATGTAGATTTGCTCAGGAACGTCACTCAGAAAGTACGACGCGCCAAGCTTGATATTGAAGTCAAAAGTATAATCTCATTCAGAGTCAAATGGCGTTATTTCATCCTACGGCTTTGGTCGGTTAGTTGGTTGGTTGGTTGGTTGGTTGGCTGACTAGCTTGCATGCATCAAGTTCTCATTTTGCTGAATCAGAGTTCATCGCATCGGGGGCTTCACAGTGTAGACTCATAATTTTGGAGCGGAATTGGACATACGAGATTGGGGATTTGATTTGATGGAGCGGATGGCTCATGCATGAAGTGAGATTGAATGTGAGCAGAACAATGGGAGGTGTTTATCTTCTTGGCAATTTGGGGGGTTTGTTGTATTAGTCCAAGCGAGTATCTTGTTCATATTTTTTCAAAATTAACCTTTCCGAAATAAGTGACTTGTGCCATTTTTCTGATTAGTTGTCGCCAGGTAATCCGTCTTGTAGGCTTAAAAACTAAATGAAAAATCGACATCGAGACGTACCCCAACGCCTCATTCCTCGACATGCATGTTTCCTCTATACGTACGCTCCAACATACAACGTTGTCTCAATGATGATGAGAAGACGTCTAGTGTTGGAGAAACGATTCCGTGGGTCGTATTCTGTCAAACTGTACCCTCCAGTGATGCCTCTCTTGAATTGGGCACTCTCGTGATGATCATTTTGTGGCTATAACGCTGTCAACTCCGTCTCGGGCAGCTTGGCTTCAGGCCTTCGCACTCCATTACCATAGTTTCATGCCCATAACACCGAGATCCAAGATCGTTTGAGGGCAGCAAAAGGAGGCTCCATCTTGTCCCCTCTTGCTCTAAGCACTAGATAGAAGAACAGAGCGGAACGTTCGGAACTGCGATTTTTTTACTTGACGTGTGTGTCTTGTCAGTAGTCGGTAGTAGTGAACAAACTGCCTTTTAAAACCGGCCCTTGCATGAGTATGTTCCGAGTGTGGCGTCGATAGGATACGAAGAACACCCTTGTTGGCGTTGCTTGAGCATTATCGTTGCTGTTGTTGTAAGTTTGCCAAGTCGATTTAAAGAACAGCAAGCAACTTTGGCCCATTCAGCATGATAGCATGGTGTGTTATGTGGTGGAATTGTCGAAGAAGGAGGAGGAGGAGGATGTCTAGTTATGCATAAATAGCATCTATCTAGTCCCCCGTGGAGGATGGTCAATAGCCATATTACGGATTGGATTGGCTGATAAGGCTGGTCAGGAATGAAGGGGGCTGTTTTATGAGCCTTGTCTGCTGGCTATAAAAGCATCATACACTCAAGTGCCAAGAACGGGCGAACTGGGCATCGATAGACTGGTTTGGGTTGAAGTTTAAGATTCGCTAGCCTCCTCAGAATCGTCAAGTCCAATCATGTCAAATTATTGAAGAGAGAGAGGAAGAGAAAAAAACTCGAAAAAAACCTTGG
This sequence comes from Tigriopus japonicus, assembly GCA_010645155.1. Taxonomy (NCBI): domain Eukaryota; kingdom Metazoa; phylum Arthropoda; class Copepoda; order Harpacticoida; family Harpacticidae; genus Tigriopus; species Tigriopus japonicus. Next base: position 5,856,127 of record CM021315.1, on the reverse strand, counting down.
AAAGACAGAGCAATTAAACTTTCACTCTCGTTCTAAGCCAGCAAGGCGACCGGCAAGCAAACCATTCACGAGACTTAAGCTCTGGTGATGAGGAGGGCATCATGAAGATGGATGGATAACTGTGAAAACAACTCCCATTTGAACCACAGGATAGCCGTGCTTAAATTGCGACCACTTTTTATGTATGTTTTAATTTTGCACTCACGTTATTAATTAACACGCAGAATGACCCAGTTCGAGTTCTCTTCCAACGAACCTGTCCACAAAAACTCTAGAGATACAACATTTTGCTTGCATCATCAGAGGGTGACAATAAAGTATTTTAACCATGTAGGGTTTGGAGGTTTTTTTTCTGAAAGTCGTCTTCACGGCCACTTTCTGCTTTGATGGCTAGTAAAATTACATTTTCGTTGGTTGTTGGCTGACTAACTCCGTCCGATCTCGGGATAATCCACGTTTCAAAGAGTTGATTTCCAAACTTTGGCGATTCCGTGCTCGATTTATTTTCACATTTCCCGCCACAAAAGGATGCTCTTCCGCGGAGAGGATGCTGAATCCACTGAATAAGCTGAAGACAAGGAAATACTGACATGGCGATGGAGCGCTTAATAGAGCTTTGCGTCTTCCGCGTTTTCTCAACCAGTGCAAATATTGCCTATATTTCATCCACCAGGCCCTTCTCGCACGGCCTCGGGGTGGTTTGACGTCAAAGCCTAATCATAGTTGGTCCACATTCGATGCGAGATTTATGAGGCCTGATTGTTGGTGTATCTGGCCGATCTGGCCCCATATTGAAATGTATGCGCCGCAAATCGAAGACAGGATGCCCGCCTTGCAATTACATTGGATCGATCACTCGGCATTAGGAACCGATCCTCGATCTTTTTTCCGATGCAAAACTTCGAGTCGGCCATGAACATTAGGTACTCGACAAAAAACAAATAACATCCTTTCCTGAGAGCCCTCCCAAGAACAAAGAGAATTGATGGTCATTTAAATGGGTTCTCTAAGCGATTTGGGGGTCTTGAATGGCTTGATTTCAAGTGACTCGCGCCAAATGTGGACCTTCGTTCGTTGCATTGCAGAATAAGATCATTTGAGATTGCATGTGGGTTGGCCGGGAATACGAACACATTGACAAGGAACAATGAGATCCCTTCGTTGTCTACTAATAACACCTCATGATCACCAGATGTGTGCGTTTAAATGACACGAGGATGAATGGCTCAAGAAATTGTCCGTCTGGATCTGGTTGTACGTTTTGCATTTATTTATGTACTTACTGTACGTCCTTGGGAGGCTCAAGTACGTAACCTTGAGTGATCCCTGGCAAGATAAAGAAGAAATAAAGGAGTGAAGGTATGTTGTCGAAAGAGCTCTCCGTCTTGAGGTCCTGTCAATTAAATTGATACCTTTGTCATTCCTAACCAATAGTGGGTTCGTTTTATTATCCCGCGTTGCAGCCGCGGTTGAATCTCAGGACGATATTCGATCCCAAGGAGTAAATAAATCTAGGGATTCATACTCAAACCTGTTTCGTCCAGTCTGAATGCAAAACCATTCAAATAATGCGTAATAAGGATTATCTAGATGGGCCATGGTAATCCTATAAATTGCGCTGGGTGAGACTTTGTCGAGATTGGAGCTACGAACATTGTTCTTGGCCTTGCCTCCCATGTAATTACCAAAGTTAGCAAAAGAAAGGACGTCTGCTTATCAAGTAAGCATTAAACGGACTTGATAGTCGTCCAAAGTTCTAAGGTGGATCGGCGAGTTGTTTAGATTTACACCGGCCGGGCAATATGTAAATAAACACGAGGAAGACCGGTTACGTAATCTGACATTTCAGGGACGCCATGCCGAGTACGGAATTGATTTCGCATTTGAATAAGGCCTTGGCTTACCATTTAAGCGTTTAAGCTGATTGTCTCGTACACCTTCATGATTAGTGTACTCGATCTTGGAGCTTCAACATTCCCCCAAAAAAGTTTAGGCTTGCCACCGACTCAGATTTGTGGGTGGAAACGATGATGAGTAGGCAGCAATGAAATTTGCAGATGAACACATTAGTCGTTTGCTACAGTACGAGATCCCATAGTGCGTTTATATCGGGAAGACCTCGAGCCCCTGCTGTTGTGGTATCCTAAATCTAGTGTATATGAACATGCTTCAGTTGGGAAGAACCAGCCTGAAAAGCAGCAACTTGAATCTCCTAACAGGCTTGCATCCCACTCATTGCAATTAATTTTTGAACGAGAGCAACAAAAACAAGTACACAACGAGCAAAGTACGAAATGAAGAGGATTTAAATCGGATGAATTTTGAACGGAGCGAGGAAAGGAGAGAGAGAGAGCGGAAAATATTGGTCCGTCTCTTCTTGTCATGGGCGAGATATCGAGAGTTGAGGGGAAAATGTCAAAAGATCATAGGAGCTGCCAATCAGGCAAGTAAATTGCAATATCCCCCAAAGCACCCTACCAATGAGTGGTGAGCTGAGAGTGATCGGCAAAATGGGGATTTCAAATGGTTGGTTGTTGGTTTCAAGTACGGTTTAGAGTGAACATCAGAGGGGAGAACGAGAGGGAGAAGGAGGAGGCAGACATCATCACCCTTAGCTCAGGAATTTATGGAGTCGCTCCCCTCATAAACAAACACGATCACTTGGGCGGCTTGACATGTAAAACATTCTTAACATAATCTTGTCCACTTTAGAGACCTTGTGTCAATATCATTGAAGGGGTTTTTGGAATTGGATTCGATTAATATGATGTGTTTCTCTTGGGTTGCAGTTGCCGCAAACGGAGAGGCTCCGAGACCTTATCCGACTCTTCGGGGGATGAATTCCACAGCGGCATGTGGAGCTCATGCTCTGATGACCGGAGCACAACCCCCATCATGTCAGAGTGCACGGCAGCCATGGTTTTGATGAACCTCTCATACAGTCCTCGTTGGATTCAAATGGCCCCAACCAACCCCATGGACAACCATCCGGATTCTACCAACCACGAAAACAGAGGTAAGTCAATAGAACCATCGAGATCCGTCTGGTTGGGGCATCCGTTTGACGCTGCTCCTCAAACGATACACAATGTAATGGATCTATCATTTTTCTGTTGCCATGGGCAAACCATTCCAAGAAAGCAAAGCTCGCCGGGTACCTACTTACGTACCACACCCTTAAGAAAGGCCGATGAGAGAATCTCGTGGCTAGAGATGTACATACATACGTAATCTTATGAGAATGGATTGCCTAGCAAGGAGAATAAGCCAAAGGGCCTCTGATTGGATTCAAGAATAACATTGTCGGGGCCCCGGCTTCCCACTAACTCATACATATCTTCATGGAGCGGCAAGCTTCCAAGCAGAGTCTCTCAGGGAGAGGCAACTCCACGTGCGAGACAAGCGGATTGTAGACACCCGAACAATACATAGTACGCTTACTACGTATATGTGTATACATGTGCGGTACATATATGGATCGATGGATCACCAACCACTCTCAATCTCATTTGAGCCGTTTGGTGAACGAAAGTGGCGAAGGAAGCGAGTGTCTCACACAACTGCCACAAGAACAACACTTATTCTCTTTGAAAGAAAAGTTGGAAGAGGCTTGAATGTAATGCGAAATCCACTTCTTGAAAGAATGAAGGGCTCATTTTTTCGGCACATGTTGCCAAGCACCAAGGGCCGGCCTCTCTTACTAGCACGTAAAGATCAAATCCAATTACGAAGGGCATTGAAATAACACTCTCGATGAGTGCACTCTCACAGCCATTCGGGGTTTCTTCATTAAGCTTTGTGACGCCTTCAACAAACTTTAGCCATTGTTGGGCGCAAACGCCACTCTCTTCTTTGTTTTTTAACGAGAGATTTGTATTCCTCGTTCAACGAAGAGCTCTGCACATGGCAAGTCTGCACAGGGGAGCATAAATTTATTTTTTTAATGTGAGCAAAGTACGAAGAGCGAATTCAGATATGCAAAGTTGGGGGAGATTTAAAGCGAACATGATTGATGAAGGCCTTGTTGTGAGGAGCCTCTTCGGAGCTCACACTTCGTCCCCTCTGAGGAAAGGGATTTCAATCTCTTGGGCTGCTTGCCCCAATGAGAGATTGGAACTGAAATTCAAAATCAAAACCTTAGAGCCATGCAAGTTTAAGATTGCAATTTTCACCACGTGAAATGGTGAAAGGGAGCCTATCTAGGCACCTTTTTAAAAAGAAGACTTCAGCTCAGATTGTAGATAACAGATCTCTAGCTAGAGCCATAGAAACAGAAAGGTTTAAGGCGTATCCGGGGGTGACAAATGTGGAAAGTTTTGGTCGGGCTCTTTGGCTGTTTGTAGCTGGTGATGACTTTGATGACAACGGGGACTACCACGATGCGAAGTAGTGTACAATACCACACGTGGTTGGTACGTAGCTTCGCGTTATGCACAGTAAATGAGCTTTGAGGATGAGGCCAACAGAGCTCAGTCAAGTGGAATTAGGATAGAAAGACCAACAAGGCCTTCATCTAAGGCCATGTAAGTCCCAGACTCTGTTTAGCTTCAGCTCCATCCATCAGTGGCCTTTGTTCTGGTCTGAAATAAGGCTGGTAAAGCTTTTTGGTTAGGACCTTGATGATATGCTCTCAAACTCGTGAATGATAACATTGCTTTTGTTTGCTCACTTCAGGCTCAGGCTTGCATTGTCGAAAAATACACAAACATACACACGCACAACTCCCTTAAGTACACTTCAATGGCCCTATAACTACAATGAGCAAGAAAAATTAGTTACTTCCAGCAGAATCATGTGTAGCTTGGGATCTGATCCCATTGGAGACTATGTAGCTCCAAAGGTTTATTTGGATGGACCACTTGAAAACCAAGGTCAACATTGTAAGACCAAAGCTAATACCAAGGGCTCGGGGTACCATCGAATTGGAAATAGACCGACGGAACCTTGAGCTAGATGGTCTGATTCGAAATTTGTGAGTTAAATCTTGTCATTCCACCTGGCATCTACGACCATTGGATCGCAAGATCCAATGGGCTGTACTCGTGTTGGCTGTACTCGTGTTGTTTGAACTTGAGAGGCCATTTTTCTTCCTTCCACTTTGTCCCTGTTCCTTCCTTCCTGGCTCTTATTCCAAGGAAACGACCACCAAGGCCATTGGTGTTCGTTCGTTTCTTCCTCAGACTATCCAGTTTTCTCAGGCGTTGAAGGCAGAGGCAGTAATGCCAAGGACGTCAACCGTATTCAAGTCTCCACTTTTGAGCCAGCACGAAAGCAAAGGCCATGGTTCCAGGGGCGACAGCTGTTTCAGGCCTTGAGACGACGAAGAAGGCTCAGCAGCCCTACGAGCAATGGCAAGGCCACCGCTCCAACAACACCGCTGCTGACAATAGAAGACCTTGCTGTGGTAGATAGCAAGCAGAGAGAAGAGAGAAAAGGGCGAAGACTGGCCAGCGAGGAGTTGTTAGGGGAAGGTCGTCACGTGACCACGACGAAGTTCTAAGGCTGTCTGACCTTGGAGGAAAAAGTTCCATTAGCAGAGAGGGAAAGAAAGAAGAAAGGAAGGATGGCGAGAAATTGGAGAAATTGTAGGAAGGAAAAGAATGTTTGAGAGACACCCGAAGCCACTGTCAGCCTTCTCTCCAAATGGAAGCACATCTGAAAGTGAAGAGAGACCTTGCTGAACTCTTTGCCTTTCTGACAGTTACCCAAAGAGTAAAGTACATGACCACGTACAAGCCTTGCAAAATAAATGGAGAGCCAGGCTAGCTGCAAAAAGTGCAATTACTAGTAGGCTTCCTTAGCAACACTGCACCACAGGGACCAAAACATTCATTCAAAAACATATATTCCATGAAAGTTTGCCGGTTGGCTAGAAAAAAAGGTCATTTTGACCTAAGACAAGGGCAAAGTACTCGCTCCTCCTCACCTCAAGTCTAAAGAGCAAGCTCCATGCAAGAATTTGGCTCCTGAATTGTTGTTGTCCACTGGATCTTCTCAGTGATTAGCTGAACATCGTTTTTTCGGCTCTTTTGGCCGCAGTCCGCCCCAAACTTGGCAGATGTCTCCTTCGAGGCCTAGCTCTGACATTGAAAGACACACTTTTTCTCTCTCTCTCTCTCTCTCTTGGTGAACATCAAGATGAGGGAACAAAAGTGAGAGATTAAGCTTGTGGGATAATCACCTACTTGCTATTCGTCAGCTTACGTTTTATGCTCAGGGTAGCCATTATTATGTTTGCTTTCAATGTACTCGGAACATCTTAGGTTGGTTGAAGTCTGAAAGCTTGACTCTTGATAGCTGTAAGGCGTGCTTTTTATGCATTTATTAGTCTCGAAAAGTCCGTTGGCTGGCTGAACAGACTTGATACTTTTGTGAAGCTCAATGAAGAATCCATTGAATTGCAAGGCAACATTTGGACCCACGCCAAAAAGTCATACTGAAGTACTCTGACGAAGGACACGTTACTCCCTTATCCATCCCAAACGAAAGATCTCACACATTTAAGTGCTCTCCAGGCAGCTTGGCTTAATTTGAGTTTCACGCGATAACTTTCCCGTCGAATGAATTGGATTGATTGCATGCCTTGTTGTCTTTTGGCAATCGAAAATCGAAAATTTCCAGCAGAAAAGAAGCTCACCTCACTCAAGATCTTGTCGCTCTCTTGATTGCCCGTCTCATGCATCAAGGCTCTCTCTCTGAGCTTTTCACGAAGGCCATATGAACTTGGAACACAAATAGCATTCTTGCACGTCTTAAGGCCGGAGATGGTGCCGAATACGAAAGTGGGAGAAAAAACACCAGCCAGAGAAACACTCTGGATCATTCATTGCGTGTGCGTCCTCTTTTGTCGTACACAAAGTTCGGTAAAAAGGGAGAAAGAGAAAAAGGGCCAATCCTGAGAGTGAGTGAATGAGGCTGTGACGTCACAGAGCCGGTCCGATTCAACAAGAACCCGCTTCGTTGACGTCATGTTCTTGTCGTAGAAGTAGTGATTTGTTCCTGCTTCATCATCACCATCATCATCATCGACGGCAACAACAACAGCGAATGCACCGGTTAGACCCATTTTTGTTTGTACTTTCAGATTCGCGTATGGCCACACCTTGTTCGTCCCCAGTGAATATGACCATGGCGGCCTCCGCAGCCAGTCCGCTCACCACACACTTCTCCGATTTGGCCTCGGTGGCGGCCAATGTCATGATTGACGGATCAGTGTCACCCTCGAGTTCCGGGATCTCATCTTTAGGCTCGTCCTGGACTTCCACGCCCAATTTGACTGAGGCTGAGGCCTTACTCCAACTGTCCAATCAGGAGTCAGACGAGGGTATCGTTTCTGACCAATCCTCGTCTGCGGATCCTTACGACGATGCCAACAAACGATTGAAGGTAAGCTTTCGATTCGACTCTCGGCTGGTTTATCATCTTGGCACAGAACAGAATGGTCCATCTGGGAAAGCATCTTTGTAACTAGGAGTCTGGCCTTGCGTTCCAAAAGGGTTTCCTGCCGGAGGAGATTTATCTTTTCTACAGGATTCTGTCACTTGGTGGGCCTACCTCGGATCATATGTAAATGAAAAATGAGTGCTGGCTTCTGTTTCGATTAACCTCGAAATGAGCCCTACAATCACTTGGAGGACTGGTGTTTTGGGGATGCATTTTCAAATGTAAAATGGACAATTATCATCATGAGGGACTTGACGTATGAAATCCTTCTTTTTCTTCGCAATGCATTGCCCCTAAAGGCAATGCACCACTTTAGATGAGTTCCAGCAAAACAAAGTGCAACACGCAGAAATGGGCTTCCAACGCCACGGTTTTCGCAAATGGTTAACGCTTTATATTTTGCGATGCGTTGTCCCGCAGATTGTGTTTTTGATGGCACAGACATGACCCTTAGTCTGGAAATTGGCCGATTTTGCCAAATCAGCACCCGGCAGTCTCGAAAATGCATCAACCTTTCCTCCTCATCCTCTGTTCATGTCTGGGTTTGCAATCGTCGTCGCCGTCGTTTGGCCACTAATATAAAGTGCAATACACTCAGAAAGAGTAGTTTAGATTGGACGAAGAGTGCCAGTAAATGCATCCAAGGAAGTAGGGAACGAAACGAGGCCCTTAAAGAGGTGCCTGGAAGACAAATCCTACCCAATTTGTGAGATGGAGTATGAGTCCGTTTCATCTCGTATCCTGAGGAAGAAGAAGGAGAGTCTTCTCATTACGGAGATTCTCGCCTATGGACATCCGCGCATACACGTTGTTAAAGGCCGAGAACTAGTTTCAATCGTGTCCAATCTACCATGTTCTCTCTGAAAAACGATTTTGTTCCAAACGTCAAGGAACGTTTTGGTCCAATTCGAAACATTTGAAGCAAACAGGAAAGCAATTTTCGTGAAATAGTATGTTCTATTTAGGGTATTGCACACAACAATTAGTGGGAGGTAAATAATTCAAGGGCAACAAGCCTTCAAATCACATAGCCTGGAATTTGAGCCCAAAACAAATTGAGAATTCTTAAAGAGTTATCCATCGAGTTTCCGTTCCAAGGCCATCGCCAAGTTACTCAATAGGCAATAGGAAACCTTCCTCTTCTTCTTGGTAGGCTAGTCTTATGGCAACAAGGCTGGCTCGTTCTAGCCTGAGATCCTTTTCAAGGTCAGCCGAAGGATTCTCTGCCCTGACCTTCAGCCGTCTTCGACTGAGCTCTCAAGCTTACCATAATAGGACTTAACATCTTTGCTCGAATCAGGTAAGGCTCATATTTTTTAGCCAACGAAAGAGTCGCCCAATGAATGACCAAGGTTTCTTTATCATCTTTGTAAAAGCTGAGTAACAATTTGCGCTTCATTTCATCATGAATGAAACGTCAAAACCGGCCAGTGTGATTTTTTGAATTCGATCCATAAAAGCAACGACTTCAAGTCTGCCCACTTCAAACTCATTAATTTAGATTCCAGCGCACTTTGTCCAATCCGCTTTGAGCCGGCATGAAGGCATATATTTTACAAGTTAGAGGCTGTTCGTCGCATTGTACTCAACAGGCCTTGCTTCTTACCAATCTACAGCTTCTCATGTTAAGCTTTTAAAAAAAGTGATTCAATGGCTAATGATGAGGTAATCAAGAATTCAAAGCCAATCCTCCGTTTGGTTCAAACTCGTATGTTCAAGAGCTTGTAGCCATGGCGAAAATATATGTTGTGAACGTATACAACCTCGGACAAAATAGATGATTACCGAAAACGTTCAGAAAGCAAAACCATCATTCTGGAACCGGAGCTTGGCCCTCTTCTTCCGAGTGTAACTGAGTGTAAGCGGGGGCGGTTGAGAAAGGCCAAACGAATCGGCTCATGCCCAACGACAGCTGTCTTCTGGCAGCCTTGCTCGCTTGCTTCCTTCTTTGGCAGGGCTTCTGAATTTGGGAGAATCGAAAGAGAAGACAAGGACAAACGAAACTGGGCAAACAGACCGGCCGGTGTTTTGGCCTTGAGAATTTCCCATCCTGGCCTTTTTGTCGCTTCAGTGTGACAGAATGAAAAAGAGCTCGGAGGTCGTCCAAAGAGAGGAAAAAACCAGTTCCACGGTGGTGCATGTTGCGAAGTGTTGAAAGATCCTTGAAGATCGGAGAGAATGAAATCTAGACGGCATGACTTGGAGAGGTTGTAATTAATCACATGAACTAGAATTCCGCTCTTGGAAAAATTCGAGTGTTCCCTTGATAGACTGCATGTAGCTTACCGCTAAGAAACTAAAAGGTCTGCATTAGTTTGCTAGAATGAGTTAGCCAACTTTGGAAAGTGAGTCAACACCACAGGAGGCCACTGAACCACTCACCGGGGGGATGAAAGGCCTCTTCGAAATGGGCTAACATTACGGAAATAAATTGTCCCCGCCCTCGGAGAATGGATAGGTTTCTTTTCAGGGACGGAAGTCCGATGAGAAAGCAAAGCAGTCCTTCTCAAAATACTCTTTTCCTCCCAGTAGTCCTCATTGGCCTTTCGAAAGAATTTTTAGAGGCAGAAATCCGAGTTTGACATAGCATGCTCCATAATCCCTTTCCTTCTCCTTTCATTCTATCTCGCCCGAAGAAAGAGAAGGAGAGAGAGACAACCCGCTTGAATTTCTTGGCATCCACAATTGCTCTAACTAGCCAGGAAAGGAAGAAGACGAAGATGAAAAAAGGGTCCAAGCAATAAAATTTTAGTTCCAGGCTCAAGGCTGCGAAAAGTGAGATTTCGAGTCTCGCAGCCAGAACATGAACAAGGCAAAGGAAGGAAGGAAGGAAGGAGTACTTCAACTACTTTGAACGAGGAAGCTGGAGAGCAACCCAAACTTCAAGGAGGTCGAACGAGACCAGACCAGAAAGAGGAAAGGAGAAAGAATGAAGGCTGCTGAAAGTGAAAGTAGAATTGGGTCAGCCAGTCAAGCAAGAACAAGTTTGGAACAGTGCACAACCCCACTAACTAAAGAGAGAAGAGGGGGAGGGAGAAACGTCAATCGCAAAGACCCGAGAAACGGGGAGGGAATAACACTAGACGAAAAAGTACAAACATACATACACCATAGAACGAATAACACACCTCTTCATGAAGCAATGAGTTCGAGAGTACATTAACCCAGTTTTCGGCTGAGCTATTTATGACATCGAGACCAATGGCTTTCACAACCTGAGGTCACACTGTTTCTGCTGAAAGGGTCAAAAGAAACCCCATTGTCATCTGAATGAGAACGTACTTATAGTGATTTACTCTAAGAACATTCATTAGTTTCTTTGTGTTGTTCATTCCGTGAGTGAGATGAAAGAAGTGCAGCTGTTGTTGCTCTAAATTGTTTATAAACATTGCTCGGGCAAGATGACTTGATTTGGAACAAGTCAAGGTGAAATTGGAGCGAGTTTTGAACGTTTCCTTTTGCTAGCCTTGACTTCATCATAAATGTTGTTGAGGACTTACTACCTTACAAATAGTTTGTGGAACAGCCATGTCTGGCAAGTTGGAAATTGAGGCCAAAGCAGTGAAGGCAAAAAGGAGGTTTATCTCACTATAAAAAATGTGTTTTTTTTTTCTCTGAACCTTCGATGTAATTTTGATCATTTGATCACTACCTGATAGAAAATACAATATTTGTTCGATGACAATCATGTAGTATAAAGTAATTGAAGTATTGCTTTCCTGTCAATATTATCATCTTGGTTGGATTTTAAATAGAAAAAGCCAATATGATTAGTCAATGAATGAACCGTACACACGTTTTGTTGTATAGTTTGTGAGCCCTGCTTCAGCCCTCACGTTCTTGTCGCAGTTGTTGTGGCTTGGTAAAGTATTTTTGTACATGAAAGCACTCCCGGTAACCAGAAAATGTGGGACATTTGCTTGACAAAGATACAAGGAGAGATATCAGGGTACATGCTATTCAACAATCACCTCCACAAAGTGGCTCCAGTCTGAATATTATGACTCCAAGTGTTTCAAGCCCAAGAACGCCAGACAGTTTGATATTTGCCTGGAAGCTCTATTAGTCTGTCTGTATGAACTAGTTCGACGTGGTCAGCAGCCCTGTCATTAAAAGGCCCTGGGATCTCTTGATTTCTTCTTCTTCTGTTAGCTCATATCCACACTCACCTTTGCCTACAGATTGCTGCAGTTATTTATAGTTGAACAAAATAAATTTGATTTATGACCGTTCATTGGCGGGCTTATCATCAGCAAGCAGTCTTCTTCCTACCTTGGCTCCTCCAGGGTTGAGCGTTTTTATCCCTGTCTTATTTCTCAAGATATGGTTGAACATATACTGTAATAGTCTGTGGCTGGGACTCTCTCTGCATTTTTTGCTCTTTACCTCACCATCCTCTTACCATTATGTTTAGTGGGATCGATGGCTGTCGGCGGTTGTGGTGGTGAACAAGGTCTTTTCCCTTTAATCGATTCCTGTTTTTTTTTCGGCCAAATGGCCAAACTCATCATGAGTTATTAGTTAGCCACTGCCCGTTCCAAAGAGTGACCAAACCATCTTGAGACAAATCTATTTTGGTGACGAATTGGAGCACTCTTGTTGAAAGTTTGGGCTCGTTCCGATTTGGGTCAGTAAACCAGGTGAGATTTGCGATGAAAGGCACGATTTGGCCGTTTATTTTTGCCAGTGGTAAGGGTAATTCAGGCAAGAGAAAACATGATCATTCGTCTTGACAGGGAACAAATTGCTAAAAATTGCATGTTTCATGAGTCAGGCCAACTTGTGGCTTTTTTCAATCCCAGGTAGTGTGGTGGTGTGACTGGCCTAATACACAATTAAATCTACTTCAAAATGCAGATTTGTCATGGAGTGGAGTGTGTGAACACACTTGTCATTTCGTGTCAAGAATGATTACTTGCGAATCTTTATTTCATTTCCAATGGTTATTTCAGCGATGGCTTGCTTGCTTGCTTGCTTGAAGCCTCTTTGTACTTTGTGGTATGACTGACCAGATTTTTGCTCGATCAGTCAATAGAACCAAGTTCGAATAGTCAAAATAAGTACTTTTCCTGACCGCGAGTTCGTTTACTTTTTAGAGTGGGCACAAAAGGGGTTCCAGCAAATTGTAGGCCATAAATTTGAAGGATTTGTCACGAAACAGATGTAATGGCGTTTAACAGCGAAACTGAAGCAAATTATCACGTGTAATTAAAATGTCATTTTTTTGGGAAACAACGCCAGGCCCCGGCAACTTGCTCTCGTACCCTCATATGAGGGCCTCTTTTGCGCAAGTTGCAATTCCCGGAGTTTTCCCCGCAATAAAAGTAATTACAAGTCGTTCCGTCAATGGTTCTCAAAAGCAAAGCGAGCGAGCTAACCATCCAACCAACCAGCTCAGAACATGGGAGCTCAAGTGCATGACATTTATTAAGTTCATTCTCGTCATTTTGGCTGCTTATCAAATCCGCGATAGTTATCTATCTAGCGACTTCGACTTCTCTCCTTAAAGCGCAAAGGCTTAATGAGAAAAGTGAATTCGGCTCTTTTTACTACGTACATACACTCGTTGATTGGGCGAGGAAACGTCAAGAAGTGCATGACTCTAATTTCCGACAAGTGGCCATTTTCCGCCAAGTCTTCCTGATTCTTGAATGGTTATCTTTGGCATTATAGGTTGGTGCTCTGTTTGTCTTATGCAGATGCATGTTCGATGGCCGTTTCGCTTAATTAGATTTTGGCAAAAAAGGCAAATGCCATTCCCTAACGATCTCATCCTGTCATAGATTACTCGGCTTCTGAATTCGTCTCGTGGCTTAAGAAACCACAGAACGGCAATGCTGGTCGTAAACAAATTTGGCTTCGCATTTCATTTTCCACGGACCACGGAAGAGCCTTTATTTTTTCACATCACCACACCGTTTTGTTCCGGCTACTGGAACAACCACTATATAGTGCGTAACATTGATGACCTTTACTCACTGGAGGTTTTAATTGCTCTCTGAATGATCTTGGCACGGGCGAAGTCGAAGAAGCACTCACCCGTTTGACGTGGATTGATTCGTAATTATGCTTTCCTCCCAATGAAGCCTCAAGATGAATTGAAGTCGTATAATCGTAACATCACATTAGGAGACCATTGGTTCTGGATCAGGACTTCGAAATTACGAGTATAACAAGACCAATGGATAATGCAGACCCCGTTAGCACGCTGGGCAGGGGTTCCAATCCAGATTTGCACCCGTCCGAGAATAGCTTCAAACAGGTTCGAGAGCCGATATTAATTTTAGAGACGCAGTTGGATGCCCATTTAAGGTTGGGCCCAGTTCATGACTCAATATCAATGGGCATCACTAATTAGTGATTAGATTGGAATTGCAAAAACCAAGACGCGGACGGCTTTTTGGCCGATCCCCGCCATTGTCAGCACTATGATGATGATTACAGATTTTCACACACAAGAAATGAGAGTTTTCATATTCAAGACTGAATCGTTAGGCGTTCTTGCCACATAGTTGGGTTGACATTGATTTAGATCTTTGAAGAGCTTGGGATCGGGGACCGCTCGAGGAACTTCTGGCTTAAATTGCTCGAGTCACTTATTCTCTACGTCGATCAGTTTAGCTGCTGGGTGGTGAAACTTTCGTTTGTCTTTTCCCTCGGTTTAATAAGAGCCCAGGCATTTGCTCGACTTGAAGGAACACAGAGTTAGATAGAAGGAAAATGCTCGTACAATTTGTTTGACAAGCGTAGAGCTAAATCAAAATGATAGTTCCTTAAATAAGCCAAGAAACATGTTATCTCTAGCAACTTAAACAGAGTTTAACTTTAGAGAAAGGCCACTATTGCAATGTTATTTTGCAATGAATTGTTAATTTGACTGAATGAATGAGTTAAAGGAAGTCCAGAAGTTTTAAATTTGGTTTGTACTTCCAAAACATCACTTGCATCGGCAAACATACCCAAAATTCGAGTCAATGCTTCAGAAGCGATTAGGCCTTGCTACTTGCGTGCAAAAATCCAAAACCGGCATAGTTTCGTATCTCCTCTCTGTTCATCTCTATGAGAAGGAAGGCCAAGAGTGAGAGAAAAGAGCAAAAATTGAGGTTTGAATTCGGCCACAGGCGTCAGTGAGTCACGTTTGAAAGAAATCAGGTTGACGTGAATCCACCCGAAATAACACAAGGAAGTGCTGGTGTTCTCGGTAAAAACGATAAGTACAGCCCGAACGTCAAAATCCACCCTAATTACTCTAGTGGTCTGGCAATCAGTATCGAGCCCGTCAAAGTATGTCATTTTCAAACTTCCCGCGAACAATGAACCATGTATACGGACACATCCAACATGGGCATGCATGTATTGAAGCAACAAATTCATTACATATTGATCCGACCTTTTGACACGGGATTGACAACGCCATTGAGTGACTAAATAGAACATGACATTGAGAGCCCAGCAAGAGGGAGGGCGAGGAAAGAATAATGCCTGTCTCATTAGAGCTTGCCAAAGAGATATGAGGGCGTGGTTGGAACTGGGTTTCATTTGTCTGGTACTTCATATTCGACTCCAAATCCTCTTTGTGGCTAGGTGCAAAGCAATGAGGTCTAAAAATTCAACTCACAGTCATTCACAAGCAACACGCCTACGTTCAATTCATACACGCTCCAATCGACGGATCACTCAATACTTGGATGGCTCACACTCTCATATCTCCATTTGTCAAGTGTTGATTGCACAAGTCCCACCTTTACCATTGACTTCTAGGCCTAAATTGGTCACTAAATTCAGGGCTAATTGAAAGCATTGGTCCAGATCATCAGCAGAACATACACTTTAGTATTCGAGTTGACCATGAAGCAGAATTGCAATCTGGAGCTCCCCACAAGCAAAATTGTGCTGAGCACAGGGCAATAGCATAACTCAGTTCTAATCGCAAGACCGCAACGAGCATCGCCTGACGTTTATGGCAAGAAGCTAGGACGAAAAGACACTGGGATTGGCCCATCTTGTACTACACATTTCCTCCGAAGCTAAAAACCCCCGGAGTTTTATCTTTCATTAGTATTAAGCAATGTTCTATAATTTAATTCCAGGTAAGACCAAACACGACATCACAACTAGCAACCATCGTGCGACCATAAGCCAATGCAGCGCAAATCGTTCGACACTAGGGCATGATTATGAATTTTGATCATGCACATTGCGTGATGCGAAAAAAAAATCTACAGGGTTGAGTATCCTCTTCAATGCAGAGAAAAACTAAATGAACGGAGGTATCCAGAAAAAAAAGCGAAAGGAAAAAAAGAAAGAGATCGTGGAGTTCTGTAAACACGCATACAACACGCGAGGATGATGTTTCACGTGTGTATGTGTATACGTACTGTACCTTGCCTACTGTTGGTAGTGCTTCGATTTCTTCAATACTGAACTACTTACATGCACTGTTTCGGCGAGTCGAGCGCTAGAGGGAGGCTCACAGAACAAAAAAGTCTTTCTTCAAATGCGATGAGCAATTAGTCGGTCCATGCCGAAATCTTAGAGGTTTCACATTTTGACAGTTCCTCCTCGTGGCTTGATTAGGTTGAACAGCAGGAGTTTCAAATCATGCCAAAACTCCACACATGGCGAAGCTGTTCAAAAAAAGAACCAACGACCTTGTCGATGCTTTTAGCATCGCAAACCAGCCGTTTTGGCGCACGATTTTCGGTGCCCGAGTCTCGATTCCAATCGATCGGGAAGTATTTTTCTCGTGTCTGTCAGTTCTTGTCAGCGACTTCTTCACACTTGGACAAGTATTTTGGAACCGATAGGAGTGTCATGTTTGAGTAACGGTATTGAATTAGCCATCCCCAACTACGTTTAGTAAACCAATATGGTCACACTTAACATTTGAGGCCTTTGATTAAACACGTGAGTTAAGCTCTGCTCTGAAACAGGGGTTCTTAAATGGTGTGGGATGCACCACCAAGAAGAGAGAATGAGTTCCAAAGAGTGGACGAATTCTTTGTTATTTTTCTATATTTGCAAAAGGTCAACATGTTTTTGATGAAAAAAAGAGTGTTGGCTAATCTAATCCACCTGTTCAAATTATTTGTTTTTTCATAATAATTTTCAAATTTCCTTTCATTGCTTGTGGTTGGATGCCACTCCAAAACTCAGTGTGTAAAACGGGACCTGATTAACATACATTCTATCACAGAATTGAAAAAATACTTACTTTAAAGCTCATCTAAAAATCCCATGAAATCAACTGTTAAAAAGACATTTTTATTCATAGGGCCTGCCCTTTGAATATGGGCACATTCTTCTACTTCTTAGAGTATGAATGCGAAAATTATGTTGAAAACCCCTGCTCAACATGGGTGAAGAAACCAATGGGCAATCCAAATGTGCATTCCTCCAATTCATATTAGAAAAGTTTTTTTAATAGTTGACGACGATTGCTCGCCTATGTGCAAATTCACTTTATCATTGTCTAATCTGGCAATGCGCCAGTAATGTGTCTGTCAAAGATACACTTTTAACATGAATCGGTTTAACAACAACTTCAATCTTACCAAAGCTGGCATTGACTAACTAGTTTGTTAAAGTACTTCTTAGAGCAATCGCACTTTTCCTGTTTTTCTCCAGTCATGTTCAAACATACCATGATAAAGAATTCCTTGTCATAACGTGCTCGAGAAAACTTACCCTTTACCTATGTGAGAACGAATCCTGTTTGAGAACATTCTGCTGAACCTTTTAGTGACATACTAATCAAAATGACCAACGATTGCTTTGAAGTCCTTGAAAAAATCATGATAATGATGACAAAGACGACGACAGGAAGGGTGGTGGCTATTTTTAGTCATGCTGAACCATCTTCAAAATATCAATATCCAGAGAAGGGAACGTTCGGATTGGGATCTGTCTTGTTCGACGACGGTAGACACAAAAATACTACGATCTCTACTTGTGTAATAGTATCCATCTTTTTCGTGCTCATTCAAGTGTTCATGGTTGTTGAGGTTGTTGGTAATATTTGTTTGGCTTGCTCTTTAATGTCGCCGTTCTTGCATTTATATTACTTCTCCCGCTAGGAATTCAGTCCTCGGAAGTCCATAAAACGAACCATTTTGTTTCTCGTTCTCCATGTGCAATTCTCATTGGGTCCTTTGTTTCTTCTTCTCTTACATGTTTGTTATTGGTACAATTTCCTTGTGTGCTTAAAATGGCATTTTTACTTTTGGTGGGGAGGTGGAAATCATTTCATGTCTCTTTTTTAATGGTTGCACTCCATCCGGAGGGCTTAAATGTTCTCAACTACAAGATACTGTGTACTCGAGCGACATGAAATGGACTCCAACCATTGGGTGGTTGAAAATAAAACCAGATCCGAGAAAAAGGGTTGTTGACAAATCTAGGACCTCCCAACGCCAAATCCAATTAGGTCTAGGATTATTGGACTATCTCTTTTTCAAATCTGCACAGTTCCACTTGAACATTCATGAGGATTGTGGCTCGGAACGAAAATAGGTCAGTCTCGTCAGCCTTTTTCTTCCGAGAACCGTCAAGGAGTCAAGGCCGTTCGTTTGATCTAGGCCGCATATAACATACCAAGAAATAACTGGAAAGTTTCAAAGGGTTCGAGGATTGGTGAAACGCGAACCGAGACCCAGTCGATAATAAAAATGATTTATTATTTTTGAATAGTTCAGGGAGGCTTAATGTTCGGGTGGGGATTGTGCTTAGGGTGCTCCAGCATGACCTCAAGTCACGACGTTTGATAGGAGATAGCTCTGGCAATCTGTGCGACCGTAAATCCTCCGATCGACTCACCTAGGGGCACCTTGAGAGTCTTCTCCCTTTTAGATTGAACAAGCCATTAGCTCTACTGGCAAAAAAGTGCTTGAGTGGACTTGGTGGGGTTTCTCACTTTGCTTTTGTTTGCTTATTCTCGGGTGTGAATAGATCTTGGGACCGAGTTTGAGCCAGGCAAACGAACGTCCTCCCTACTATCTTCATCCTTTCCCCCTCAACATGCATGAGCATGCTGCAATGAACGACGACAGCCTCAGTTGACTCATGGAGTCAGATGCTGTCCATCATGGCTGCTCAGAAATCCGATGACGACGAAAGCGACGTGACTTTACGTTCAAGTCTTTTTCTCTGGCAGACTTTTTGTTCCTCCTTAACTTCTACCATTAGGACAGGCTTGACCAGTTTGTGTTTGGATTGAGTTAGAGGGTCTGCAGAGGACAAAAAAGCTTTTTTGAGTCTCTCGGCATGGTATTGAGTGAAAAGATTTGCTTCCAAGCTCGCTCAAACATTTGAGGGCTTTTAACCGCGATTCAGGCAATCCAACTCTCATTTCAGAACGAGCCGAAACCATTTTTGCTCAACGTGGTATTGGGGGTGTCAGGAGACATCATAATTTATGAGTAGATTGATTTTGCAGTAACTGATTGAGCTACAACATTATAAAGAAAAATACTGTTTCTGCTCTCAAAACTCGTTGATTGAGCGAGGTCAAGTTCCAAAGCATCTATGTGCGGTCAGCCTGTCGAAATCAAAATAATAAACAGTGTTCCCAACTTACAGCTGATCCGCACCAAAATTTTGTTAGCTGTTTTCCGGAGGTCAATATTATTGAAGCAGGCCATCAAACTATCGTTGGCTCATCAGGTCATCTCCAAAAACACTGTCCAAGACAATTATTTAACGATTTCATGCAATCCGGTTTGATAGTCGAATTTTACGAGCCAAATGCTTTAACCCTGATGTGGCGGGCGAGCAAAAATCCCTCAAGCCTATAAAGTTGGCCGTAGAGAGAAAAGTATTTGAGTCATTTCAAGACTTCGATAAAAAAATTGGGAAGGTTTTGCCTCTTCCTGGTTCTATGTGTGCGAACATTGTCCCCTCAATGTGTACAATGTCGAATGCATCGATAATTGTGGTTTTTGCAACCATCTTGGCATTGGAATACAATCGAAAAGTGCACAGGATCCATGATCCTTCTCCTGAATAAAAAAAAATGGGCCAAATTTACTTCGTAATTACGATTTACCCATTTGCCAACACAAAACTTCAATACATACTGCACATGTCTGATTTGACAGAAACATTGACTTCAAGGCAAGTGGAATTTTCCCTCAGTTTAATGGATTTGCAGGCTTTGATGTGTACATGTAAGTGCACACAAACTGAGATTCACCGAGGAGTAAAAAATGTCAATTAGAGACCGATTCCAAAGAGCTTGACGAAAGGAAAATGTGCTTTACGTGCCCGACCCTGAAAATGTCCTTGAGACCTGAGAGTCTCTGGAGTGGAAATATAAGGAAAAGGAACTGCCTCCATAAACGATACGAATTAATCATTTCCATTTTAGTCAACGTCATATTAGAAACTAGGGCACACCTCCGTATTGAACACATCTGGCGAATGTAGTTGTGCGTGTTCAGGCCTTCATATTTTTTCCCGAAAAAGTGCAGATTGTGGCAAACAAGTGTTCGAGGAATCGTATTAAAAGGTACCAGAATTGACGAAGGCTTTTTTGAGATCAACATGAGAGCAGTCTTGTTTGCATGCTATTTTTCTGAGGGAGCAAGAGTATTGACCTCTACAAATGTCAATATACTGCTTGCTATTTGCTTATTGGATCAGCTCTTACCAACGCTTTGGCCATTTTCACTTGACGTTTCGTTTTTCTTGGCCTAAGGTATGAATGTAAAGTACAAACTTCCATAGCCTTTGCAGAACAAGACTTCTGTTGATCATAACGTACTCAAGAACCAACAGGAATATGAACCGAAACTTTGGATAGAAATCCCGCAATACAAAACAATGGCTTCAAAGCTTGCTTTGATCTTTCATAGCTAATCTGGGAAAGAAAGGCAACAAGTGATTTAATATTCCGCCATTTGAATTCACGGACAGGAACCTCGGATCAGTAGCGTCGGACTTGCTTCCCAAGTTCATCAATCAAGCACAAAATAAAACGTCACTATTAATTAAGTCACGAATATTCTCACCAAGCCTGATAACCACAACCGCGTGTAAATTATTGTTTGGTACGTCCTTTACCAGTGAAATAGCCTAGCCAAGAATGAACTTCAGAGATCTAGCGTCGTCATGAAGATACTTTTGATGACGCAATGAACTTGGACAAACAACCTTCTTTCATCTAGTTTGGCGAATCGATGTGGCCGTTGTTGACGATGTTATGTTTGTGCACCTGATTGGCTACGGGCAAATGCAACTCATCTTTTGCCATTCCTAAACATTAGTCGCAATTCCTAGTCCCAAGTACTTCTCATCATCCATCCTTTGCTTACGTTGCACCCTCAAGGCCACAATTCAACTCCTTCACAGAGTCTACTGAGCCAAACCTGGACGGTGACTGTCGTAAGCATAAGCCACGATCGCGACTGGTATGGCACTCGGTAAAAAAGTGGTTACAATTAAACTCGATTGAACATGTCTTGATGAGTTTTGCGGATTGGATGACAAAGTACGCTGTCAAATGCGCAGAGGCGTCTCTCAATCATGCTTGATGGTTGGTTTTACGTAACCAACGCAGCCACCAAGATACGTCATATTCGAGTGGTGCTACCAATACCACTATTGTTACCACAACAGCTTGACACTTGGAAGGCACCGAGATCTATGAACGTATGCACTGCGTGACAAGGCTTGGCAACATCATCAACCGAGCACATCGTGCACGAACGCCAACCATTATTAAGGCGGAGGAGGAGGACCAATCACGAGGAAAGAGGCACCGAAGGATATTTGTTGGAAACCGGTCGAACCACCAAGGTGTACTACCATCACCACCACCACCTCACATATGGACGAATGGAAACACGTGAGGAGCAGCAGAGCCTGCCAACACCGGCCGGCAAAACGAGATATGTCAAGGTCGCATTAAAATCCAATGTTGATTTCAAGCGACGAGCGAGTCGGAAAAGACAATGCTAAAAGTTCGTTCTTGTTGGCCATGTAACTCGAGATGGATTGATAAGCAAAATTTATTGGACTTGATTCCAAACAATGTTTATCGGCGTTTCGGAATGTCTGGCTAGAGGGCGCCTCAAGCGCTTGTGTATAATACTACAAAGATAAGATGCCGGTGAATTTGGAGACCGCCGAGTATTTTGGGTTTATGACCAACGAATCGCAAATGCTTTGTCCAAGATCAAGATGATCAAGATTATTGTCTCGAGGTCGATTCAACTCCTTCTCGTGCAGTTTTCAGCCCTTGTTAAGCAATCAGGTTTACAGATCACGATTTCTCCATTTCAATTTCGGCGAACTCCTAGGCACACACCTCCCCTGGATTTTTTTTCAAGTCCAGTATACGAAGAATGAGGTGGATGAGGAAAAAACTGAAACTAGAATAGCGTCTCAAGATGACATGGAAGACGAGGAGAGAGGATTTCCAAGCAGCGTCATCGTGCTAACCGGACCAGCCACTCACCTAGCCATCCATCCATCCACCTAGCCATTCAGACCAGACCAGACCTCTTTCTGATTTTCGGGGCATGGGGGTGTCGAGAGGTGCTGACTACATATGTATATGGCCTACAAACGTATCTTTCTTGGAGGAAGAGGGAAGGAGGTGTATGTACTACAAAGCCACTGGTGACTGACTGGCGAAGGGCTGGACGGGAAGCTCCACAAGGTAGCGAATGGCTGGAAGATGGCTAGAATTCACTTCCTTCTTCTCACTTGCTCATATATTAACGGGGGAGACAGGGGTGCAGACTACTACACTAGTACGGGTACATCGCTAGCGGTACATATAATAGATCGTGTGTACACCATCCGTCGTGATATCAACAACCACAAGCGAGATGCCGAATCCGAGAGGGGAGAAGCCATGTCGAATGGCAGGGCAGGATTTTCAAACCATTCAATATAGCCAGATCCGAGAATGGTACAAGGTGGCTGCTCATCAACAAGACTTCTCTCTCTCTCTCTCTCTGTCTGTCTGTATCTGAACGGGGGTAGGAGGCATAATGGTACGATAGCAGGGATGCGGGAGGCTTGCCAACTCTCAAGGTAAACTGGTCCCCGTTGGTTTTTTGAAGTACGTGACACGGCCATTCCACGCAAACGGGCCATTGATTCAGCCATTTAATAATTGGGGGCTGTATTCTCCAGACCTGCGTAAAAAATGACCCAAGTTTTTGAATAGTTATCTTTCACATTTTTTGCCTCACGTAGTAAATATTTACGAGTTGCAGTCAACTAGATTATCAAAAATGAAGACATTTTGTCGATATCTAGGCGAACGGTAAGAGTTGTGTAGAATTTGGACTATTAACCCGTCTTATATTCAAGCTTTTCTAACCCGAGCATACCTTAACTTGATAAATATCTTTAGCTGTAGCTGATTAAATTATATTGCAACATAGCTCCTGATAACTATTGCGTCTACTTGCAAGAGATAGGAAAAAGTCCTCGATATCTCTTGCCCCCGAGGCATTTACTTACATATTGAGTTTAGGCCTTCAAACTATTTCACCGGGTAGAAAATCAAACATGGAGACGTCTTCACCAAAGGAAGAAGAGGACAATTCCATCAAGGTACAGTCGTTCTTTGCCGCAACTGTCATGTTCAGTATTCATATAGCTCAGTCAACGCTTGAATAATCACACAAATAGCAGTTTGTGGTAATTTGACACTCTCCCTAAAAGTATTTCCAGACCCAAACTTGAGCTTCTGTTCGGAATATCTCACGAACAAACAGGGTGTTGGCAAACATGTGTATTCCTTTTCATTAAAGAACATTCATTACCGGGTAATGATAACCGCACAACCACAGTTTCGTTTGGCGGAGAAAACTTTCCTTCTTCAAACAAAAGTACTTATGAAAAAGAATCGCCTTTCTGGCCAAACTTGAAGCTGAGCTTGTGTAACACAACATCAGATACAGAGTTTACTGATGAACTTTTGCAAAGGCTGTTGATATGCGCTCAATTAATGCTCCGGAGTAGATCAATGCCAAGTGCGGCTGTCGTGCACACGTTTTTTTTTTCAATGCCGCTCTTTTCATTCATTTCAATAGCCTCACTAAGAGCGGAGAGAGAATGAGAAAAAGAGAGCTAGGGAAGGCCGACAAAATCCAGGTTGGCCTTGAAACGTTCTCCCAGTTTCCCCTCGCTTTGAGTAACTAACTTCTGAGTGCCTTGGTCTCTGTTGTGTGAATTGTACTGTAAGTTCTACACATCGTGGCATTTAGGAATTCAGAGTAGGGTCTCTCCAAAAAACGACGGGATCGACGGCTAGTTGGCCACATTCTGGATGCCGACAATTGATCACAGGTCTGGTTTTTGGGAGTTCTTTCTCCGTGATATGACACAAGGAACACCATTTATTTGGCATTGAAAGAGAAATTAACGATCAGGGGGGCTTTGAACATCTCCTCCCTCCTTTTGTTTCGAAATAGGACACTGGAAACCTTATCATGCATGGAAATTTGGACGAGAGAATATTTACAAATAGGCTGGAAATTATGCTGTGGATTTACTCTTGAAATCCCTAGGCTTCCTGAGCAACGATTATTTCGGCGATTTTCGCCCTGGTATGTCCCTTCATGCGTTTGTAGTGGGCAAATATGTCCTGTGAACTGCATGGGATTTGCTGACAATGTCATCTTTCCGGTCAAATGAACAGCTTTGTCAAGCTCGTAAAATTGGAGGGCCACAAGCGAAGGACAAGAACGACACACCACATACAGCAGAAATTTGCTGTCAGTAAATGAAAAAATTCAAGATGTGTTTTTCTTCTATTCTTTCAGACTGAACATGTGCAAACCATATATAAATGCACTTGGCGCGGATGCAACACTGCGAAGAACATCCAAAGCGAAATTGAGCAACATATTCGAAGATATCACTTAAAGTAAGTCTCGTGGAAACATCAATGTCTAAATGCTTACTATTTCAAAGCAATGCACATGTATTTTTCTTGAAGAAATATACCTAAAGATAGTGCCATGAATCCAACTTCAATTTCCAGGAAACCTGACCCAAGGTCAGAAGAAGAGCACGACCATGAAGAAGACTTCTACTACGAGGAAATGAAGGTTCCATTAAATTCTCAATTGATATCGAAATGCGGTAGTCCCTTGGCAGTCCGTCCTAGTCAGTTCTCTGTGGTGCACCATGGTACAAATCCCGCAACCAGCCATCGGGTCCAGTGTCAAAGCTCTCCTGGGAGGCCCGTAGCCGTTTTAAGCAAGGTCGGAGGTGGGTCCATTCATGTCTTGGCTGATCATATCGACATGGCGCGACCTCCTCATGAAAACCCAGAGTACAACAAGATTCGGGGTGGGCTGTTGGCCCAAGGTACCAATGTTACTTTGATCCAGCATCCTTTGACTCATCATCACCGACATCAACAACCATATCCAAGTGTGCCAAATGTCAGCCCAGAGTCGCCACTGGCCCTGGTTTCGAGTGGGGTGGTTGCCACTTCCACAGTGACTTCCATGAGGCCTCCTGTCTCAAACGCTTCTTCGCCAATAGTAAGTACTATTTTTCCAGGATGGATTATGCTTTTCATTGGCAAAAAAAAGATGAATTTATTAGTTAGAACCAGCTGGAATCTACCGCACAATACATAGTACGTCTCTTGTTTTCCTTTCTCTGCCATTGGGAAAGGGAAAGCCACCACAAACGACCATTTGACGATGGTCTTGACCTTTGTTTTATTGTTTCTTGTTTTCCTGGAGCGTCTGCTATCCAAATAGAGCCGAACCTAGCAAAATTTTATTCTAAGAAACCCTTACTCATGGTTCTTTTTTCTTCCAACAGGCTAGTAATTACAGTGGTTCAAAACTCCTCCGTCTGAGTCCCAAGCCAATGACCACGGTTCCCAAGTCCCCGATTCGTCGTCCCAGAGGAGACACGAAAAAATGTCGGAAAGTGTACGGCATGGATCAAAAGGACGCCTGGTGCACTCAATGCAAATGGAAGAAGGCTTGCTCTCGATTCAGTGAGCTCTCTACTTGACCCTCACCTCCATCAATAGGTCCAGGAGTTCGATCTTTTTCATCCAAAGGCTCCAAGCTGAAACGACCCGTTACCACTTCTCTCTTTGGAACTCCTATGGTCAGTGTTGAGACTGATCATGTGGAGATTCCATCTACCTCTTAAAGAACAAACCCACTGACCTTTCTCAAAGTGCTGAGGAACACCTGCTAGTCTGATCCAGAACCCCAAAACTTGGTTGCTCCAAGATGAAACATTTTCGATGAATTTGTTGTCAAAATTCATCAGTTCTTCCGTGAAGGTGAACCACCTTCATCATCGTCTCCTTCTGATCAATGTTCTACTGGTCTGAATCAACTTAAAGTCTTTCATTTTCGAGTCAAGAACATTTTTTGCGTCTATAAAGAGTGAACAACGACATCATCATCATAATCATCGTTTCTCAAAATAATTCTGGGATTCCTCCCTTTGAACGAACAGGCAATTTTTACGTGCTCTTTGATGCCTACTAGTGTATTTCAAGAGTCTGAACGCGGAGCCACACATCCACACAACAAAAGTCAACAGTTTGCCTTAATGCCAAGAATGATGAGCTCCCACACCCATTGCAATACTTGATCTAGAATATTCAACCATTGCAACGCAGATGCCTTGGATGGACGGAAAACTGCGCGGCGTATGTTCTCGTTGCTCGTACTCCGTGAACTTTGATCAGTCACGGAGAATTCCCCCATATCCCTCATCCTTCGTCCTTTTTTCCTCAATTCACGGACAAGTTCTTTCTCCAGTTTTGGCTCCTTCTCCTTGCTCCTTATGAAATAGTACAAATCTGTGGCATGGCCTCAAATATTCAATCCCTTATTAAGCTCCGATTAATTGGTTTGGCGAATCCGCTGATTGGATGACGAAAGACCCAAACACATTTTGAAATTGGAATAATCTGGTTTAAAAGGAAAGGGTGAGGCCTTGTTCACCACTTGCTCCATTATCATCATCTTTATTATTATTGCTATAATCATTATTACATCGATCATCATTATCAATTATCATTGCGACAACTACGTATTGTATCCTGTACATAAGATTCATGCAGACATACCCTGTATATAAAAGATAACCACTACGTTCATTTTGGGATTGATGTGTTGATCTCTCTCCTTCCCCACGCAACTGATTTAGTTTCTCGTTCCTATTTTCCAATGAGTTCATTTTGAAGCATTCGAAAATTCAAAATTGTCTCGTACAACAAAATACAGAGAGAACAGACTATTGAAAAAATAGAAATAAAAGGAAATATCAAAAGCATAGTGTCCATGAGTGTTCAACAGAGCTGTAAAGGCAAAACATAATCAAACTGGAGAGAAAAAAAATTATGAAGTACTCTTGACAAGTGGCGATCGTTATTCCCTCTTCAGCGGCTCTGTTAATTCCAAAATTAATCTTAAGATAATTGGCTTGATAGTTTACAATGCATTGGCTAATCACCAGCAATTTTCGACCTTTCTCTCTATCTCTCATCTTAACCCATTCGATGATTGTTTCCTCCCTCGTCTCTCTCTTCCCTTCTTCATCTTCAATGTGTTTTCTTCTCGCGATGTTTTATTCTCGTATGAAAGATTTATCTGAATGAATCCAATGACGGAAATATGTCAATAAACAAGCTACGCATTCTTGGTCGAACTCTAAGCCAAGCGTTGATCGGATCTTTGTTCATCTTTTCGTATATCCTTCGACAAAGAAAATGGCAACACAACGGGACGTGATCCAATAATACTCTTTGTTCCCACATCCCTTGGCGAGGGTAGAACCAGAAATTGGGCGTTATAGTGTCAGATTGGTAGCAAAGGAAAATGCTCGTCTTTGCCTTCGTGCTCTTCCCGATCGTCTAAACGAGTAGAGGGTTGAACGACACTTATTTTCTCTTTCCTTGACAAAGAAACCCACCCAGTACAAAGCTCACCTAGGGCTTCCGATGACTACTACTATTACCATCACCACCACCACCACCACCACCACCACTGATACACTCAATCCAGCCCATGAAAAACATGCAGTCTACTTGTTACATACGGATGTACGTACAGAGATAGAGGTGATGGTGCCGGTGCCGGTGATGATGATAATAGCAGTGGTGGTGTTGGTGGTAGAGAATGTGGAGAAAGAGCTCTAGAAGGACGGTCGTTCACATTAGGGAGAAAGAGAGCTTGGCAAGTTCCGTTAGTTCTCTCCCCTCTCTCCTCCCTCAGAATTCGCCTGGCAACCATATACCAACACTCTCACCCTCTTGGACCAAAAAAGTTCCCCAATTGCATTGGACGGAAAAAAATCCATGAGAGTTTTGAACAAAAGCGGTGGATAGCAACAAGAGGATTTTGTGTCCCTTTAAAATGGGTATTGCGTCGTTGGATTTTTCTTGTTATTGTTGGTGTTGCTAGATGATTCCCTCCATCCCGAGACTCTCTAGAACCTACGAC